>CM059441.1:44614215-44626715 GCA_030390025.1 Squalus acanthias | reverse complement strand
AGTGTGAGAGAGAGTGTGTGTGAGAGACTGTGAGAGAGAGTGTGAGAGAGAGTGAGAGAGTGTGTATCAGAGAGTGTGTGTGAGTGTGAGAGTGTGTGTGAGAGAGTGAGTGTGAGAGACTGTGTGAGAGAGTGTGTGTGCGAGAGAGAGTGAGAGTGTGTGCGAGAGAGTGTGTGCGAGAGAGTGTGTGTGAGAGAGTATGTGTGAGAGAGTGTGTGTCTGTGTGTGAGAGTGTGTGTGAGTGTGTGTGTATGAGAGAGCGTGTGTGAGAGAGTGTGTGTCTGAGAGAGTGTGTGAGAGAGAGTGAGAGAGTGTGTATGAGAGAGTGTGTGTGAGTGTGAGAGTGTGTGTGAGAGAGAGTGTGTGTGAGAGAGTGTGTGAGTGTGAGAGTGTGTGTGAGAGTGAGTGAGTGTGAGAGACTGTGTGAGAGAGAGTGTGTGTGAGAGAGTGTGTGTGTGTGTGCGAGAGAGTTTGTGCAAGAGAGTGTGTGCGAGAGAGTGTGTGTCTGTGTGGGAGAGTGTGTGTGAGAGAGAGTGTGTGAGAGAGTGTCTGTGTGTGAGAGAGTGTGTGTGAGAGAGAGTGAGTGTCTGTGAGAGTCAGTGTGTGTAAGAGTGTGTGTGAGAGAGTGTGTTTGAGAGAGTGTGTGTAAGAGTGTGTGTGTGTGTGAGAGAGTGTGTGTGTGAGAGAGTGTGTGAGAGAGTGTGTGTGTGAGTGTGTGAGAGAGAGTGTGTGAGAGAGAGTGTGTGTGAGAGAGTGTGTGAGAGAGTGTGTGTGAGAGAGTGTGTGTGAGAGAGTGTGTGAGAGTGTGAGAGAGAGTGTGTGTGAGTGTGAGAGAGAGTGTGAGAGAGAGTGCGAGAGAGAGAGAGAGAGTGTGTGAGAGTGTGTGTGAGAGAGTGAGTGTGTGAGAGTGTGTGTGAGAGAGAGTGTGTATGAGAGAGTGTGTGAGAGAGTGTGAGAGACTGTGTATGAGAGAGTGTGTGAGAGAGTGTGAGAGAGACTGTGTATGAGAGAGTGTGTGAGAGAGTGTGAGAGACTGTGTATGAGAGAGTGTGTGAGAGAGTGTGAGAGAGAGTGTGTGTGAGAGAGTGAGTATGAGAGAGTGTGTGTGAGAGAGTGAGTGTGTGAGTGAGTGTGAGAGAGAGTGAGTGTGAGAGAGTGTGTGTGAGAGAGTGAGTGTGTGAGTGAGTGTGAGAGAGAGTGAGTGTGAGAGAGTGTGAGAGAGAGTGTGTGTGAGAGTGTGAGAGAGAGTGTGTGTGAGAGAGTGTGTGAGAGAGTGTGTGTGAGTGTGTGAGAGAGTGTGTGAGAGAGTGTGAGAGAGTGTGTGTGTGAGAGAGTGCGTGAAAGAGTGTGTGTGAGAGTGTGTGAGCGAGTGTGAGAGAGAGTGTGTGAGAGAGTGAGTGTGAGAGTGTGTGAGAGAGAGTGTGAGAGAATGTGTGTGAGAGTGAGAGAGAGTGAGTGTGAGAGAGTGTGTGAGAGAGTGTGCGTGTGTGAGAGAGTGTGTGAGAGAGAGTGAGTGAGAGTGAGTGAGTGTGAGAGTGTGTGAGAGAGAGTGTGAGAGAATGTGTGTGAGAGTGTGTGTGAGAGAGAGTGAGTGTGAGAGTGTGTGAGAGAGTGTGTGTGTGTGAGAGTGTGTGAGAGAGTGTGTGTGAGAGAGAGTGAGTGTGAGAGTGTGTGAGAGAGAGTGTGAGAGAAAGTGTGTGTGAGAGAGAGAGAGAGTGTGTGAGAGTGTGTGAGAAAGAGTGAGAGAGAGTGTGAGAGAGAGTGCGTGAGAGAGAGAGAGTGTGTGATAGTGTGTGTGAGAGAGTGTGTGAGTGTGTGTGAGAGAGTGTGTGAGAGAGTGTGTGTGAGAGAGAGTGTGAGAGAGAGTGCGAGAGAGAGAGAGAGAGAGTGTGTGAGAGTGTGTGTAAGAGAGTGAGTGTGTGAGAGTGTGTGTGAGAGAGAGTGTGTATGAGAGAGTGTGTGAGAGAGTGTGAGAGACTGTGTATGAGAGAGTGTGTGAGAGAGTGTGAGAGACTGTGTATGAGAGAGTGTGTGAGAGAGTGTGAGAGAGAGTGTGTGTGAGAGAGTGAGTGTGTGAGTGAGTGTGAGAGAGAGTGAGTGTGAGAGAATGTGTGTGAGAGAGTGAGTGTGTGAGTGAGCGTGAGAGAGAGTGAGTGTGAGAGAGTGTGAGAGAGAGTGTGTGTGTGAGAGAGAGTGTGCGTGAGAGAGTGAGTGTGAGAGAGTGTGTGTGAGAGAGTGAGTGTGTGAGTGAGTGTGAGAGAGAGAGAGTGTGTGTGTGAGAGAGAGTGTGTGTGAGAGAGTGAGTGTGTGAGTGAGTGTGTGAGAGAGTGAGTGTGAGAGAGTGTGTGTGATTTTGTGCCTAGACGGGGTTTACGTTGATTGTTCAACAACGTTGCGGTGGAAGATTGGGTGACACCAGCACTCCTGCTCCTCCTGGCCCAACAAAGGAAAGTTTTAAACTTATTTGACAGGACCTCTTGGGTCTTCAGACCAGGTTCTTGACATGGAGTCACGTGGTACAGGGACACCTAGACATGGAGTCACGTGGTACAGGGACACCGTGACATGGAGTCACGTGGTACAGGAACACCGTGACATGGGGTCACATGGTACAGGGACACCGCGACATGGAGTCACGTGGTACAGGGACACCGTGACATGGAGTCACGTGGTACAGGGACACCGTGACATGGAGTCACGTGGTACAGGGACACCGTGACATGGGGTGATGTGGTGCAAGGTCACCGCGGCACAGGTTCATGAGGTACAGGGTCACTGCAATATTGGGAGGGGTCATGTAGCACTCTTCCAGGCTCATTTTTCTGTTCATATTTTCACATCTGGGTTCTTACTGCTTAATCTGGTCATTCCCTCACACTTACCCCTACACTTTCTCACTCTCACTTTCACCTCATCCTCACCCTCACTATTACCCTCACCTTCACTTACACCCTCAAGACTCATCCTCACTCGCACTCACGCTCACTCTCACCCTCACCCAGCCTCACTCACACTCTGACCCTCACTCACACTCACCATCACCCTCATTCCCACCCTCACTGTCACTTTCACTCTAATACTCACCGCCAACCTGAAGCACTCCCATTCTCCCACTCTCCTAAATTTACAAGGTTCTGGGCCTGCCCGATGTCCCAGTGGGTAAACACACTGCACAGTGCGGTACTGAGCCTCATAGGCCAGGGAATCTCTAGGTTCAATCTGATCCAAGCCTGGGCAAGGGCTCTTCAGTTGGACTCAGTGCCTCTGGTTTAGAGAGGGAAAATTGAGCAAGGGTCATGCCTTCTCTCTAGTGAGCCCAGATTGGAAGCATCTTTACTCCGCAGCTAACTGTGCTGTGCTTGAGCTGAGAGCGTTCGGTGTGAACACTGAGTCCCACTCACTAACACTCCTCACTGAGAAATCACAAAAAATACCATATCAGTTCAAAAATAAAAGTTGTCAAGATCCACTCGACAGCTTCCCTCAATGTTTTTCTTAATTTCTGCTTTCTGAGGTAAAAGGTCTCATGTCGTTTGCTGACAGGATTGTGAAGGAAGATGAGTTCTCCGCAGAAGCTGCTGTACACCCTCCATCGCTCCCAGTCCGCCTCCTCCCTGCTTTCGCTGCCCATGGCACCCAGGGACAACGCACTGCATCTGTGGAGACAGAAGGACATTGTCCCATCCTCTGAGGTAAGGGGGGGAAATCCACCTCAGCTCAGTCACTTACAGATCCAGCCGCTCAATGTATCGGTCGTGGGAGGTTGAAGAATATAGAAGGTAAGTGGTTTTACAGATAACACTTGGTCCATGTGACCTCCTGGACTGGTTTTGATCGCCTGAGTGGGTCGGAGAGGAATTTTCTCCCGAGTATTTTTTCCCTTATTGGCCCTTATTTCTCTGTTTTTTTTTGCCTCTCCCAGGAGATGACACGGCTGTGGGAGAGAGGGGGGGAAGGGGCGGCGGTGTTGGAAAGTGTCTGGTCATGGGACAGGCTTGATGGACCGGCTGGTCTTTTGTTGCCTGTCCATTTCGTATGTTCTATGTATTTGGTGTCCTGTTTTAGGTTCTGTGCACATGATTATAATGTAACGTTCTAACAGTCGGAGTGCAACTGAAAATTCACATCACCGCAACTTCGATCCCACGCGGTACGTCATCCTGCAAGTTATGGTGAGCGGTGTCATGAATGCGGAATGCGCTCGTATCAAAGAACAGAGTCGCATGGTCGCTGGACACTGTGACATGGCGTCGCATGGTACAGGGTGACAGCAGCATGGGCTGACAAGGTGTAGGAACACCAGGACACGGGAGTCACATGGTGCAGGGTCACTGCGGCACGGGGTCATGAGCGGCGGGGTCACTGCAGTGTTGGGAGGGGTCATGTAGCACTCTTCCAGGCTCATTGCTGTACTCATATTTTCACATCTGGGTTCTGACTGCTCAACATGGTTATTCTATAGTTCCTTAAAACTGTATTTAACTTAACTTTTACCTATCATGAATTTTTTGTATGTAAAGCGCAAGGAATTCTGGATGTGACTCATAGTGGTTAGCACTGTTGCCTCACAGCGCCAGGGACCCGGGTTCGAATCCGGCCCCGGGTGACTGTCTGTGTGGAGTTTGCACATTCTCCCCGTGTCTGCGTGGGTTTCCTCCGGGTGCTCCGGTTTCCTCCCACAGTCCAAAGATGTGCGGGTTAGGTTGATTTGGCTATGATAAATTGACCCTTAGTGTTAGGGGGATTAAATACGTGGGGTTACGGGGATAGGGTGGGATATGTGTCGGTGCAGGCTCGATGGGCCGAAATGGCCTCTATCTGCACTGTGGGGATTCTGTGATTCTGTGATTCTGTGAAAGCTTGGGTTCACCTGCTCTCCCATGTAAAACACACTGGGTTGGATTTTCATTGACCCGTGGAGGCGGGTTTGGAGGCGGGGGGGGGGGGGGGGGGTTAAAGTTGCAGATTCGGGGGTCCCGACCCCATCCCGCCCCCAACCCGCCTCCATGCCAGTTTCGCTGGAGGCGGGTACCCGACCTGTGCTGGGACCCGCCTCCCCGAGGCGGGAAGGGGATTAGTGACAATTAACTGCCTGTTAACAGGTAGTTAACAGGCAGTTTTTTGCCTAATCCCTATTTTGAAAGCTGAAATGTGGGCTTCCCGACAGGTCCCAACCACACCAAGTTAGCGAGGCGGACCGTGGGTCTGCAGGGGTTGGAGGGGTCGATATGTCCGGTGGGCAGGTGAGTGATGGGTGCATGTGTGCAGAGGTAAGTGTGTAAGGTAAGTGCAAAGTGTGGGAAAAAGTTTTACTTACCTTAACTTCCTCCTGCAGGTGTCAGCCCTTCAGTTCTCGGGAGTCAGGAATCTCACCGGCACAGAAAGCAGAAAGGCCGTGGTGCTGTCAAAAGTTTCAGCCTTCTGTTTTCTGTGCTGGAATGATTTCTAACTCAGCCTGAAAGGAAGGACTGAAGTTAGAAATCATATTGTGAGTGTTTGACAGCTTCACAGAGCTGTCAAACACTGATATTTCATCTGTCAAAAGCTCTTGACAGATGAAATGTCAATCTGTGATGTCACCTGTTGCCGGGTGGCCCTTAATTGGCCTGCTGAGCTCACTGGGCGGGCTCAACAAGGTCAATCAAGGGAAAATACAGTGGGTTGGCCACAAGTCGATGGAGGCGGGACTACAACCCAAAAAGTGGGAGTCCCGACTCCATCACGTCCCCAGTATCAAAATCCAGCACACTCTGTATATCGGTTCTCTTAGGTGTAACGTACTCCGTCTATCCACTCTCGCCTTGGCACTAGGTTTTGGATTGAGCCTGCCCAAAGTCACTGCTCACTGTGTCTTACAGCCATCAGTCTGGGCTAGATTCAGACCCGGGTCCCAGAGGTGAAATGCCAGTGTCCAACAGTGTCATCCAGCCTCATTTAATCTCCATGGGCCTTTTTCTCCCTCTAATCTTGGCCCATCCTGCTGTCGGTGGAAGGCCCACCCTGAATAGCAGAGCTAGGCCGGGAGACCACCCAAGCTTGAAGTCCTGAAGGTAGAACCAGTGCAACCGCAAGTCAGCAGCAAAGAGCCGCGTGGGAGAAAAGCAGCTCAACATTGGAAGAGAAGAATGTGTTGGGGGGTCACAGCGGGGGGTGGTGGAGGGCGGGGTCACAGCGGGGGGGTGGAGGGCGGGGTCACAGCGGGGGGGGTGGTGGAGGGCGGGGTCACAGCGGGGGGGTGGAGGGCGGGGTCACAGCGGGGGGGGTGTGGAGGGCGGGGTCACAGCGGGGGGGTGGTGGAGGGCGGGGTCACAGCGGGGGGGGTGGAGGGCAGGGTCACAGTGGGGGGGTGGTGGAGGGCGGGGTCACAGCGGGGGGGGTGGAGGGCGGGGTCACAGCGGGGGGGGGTGGAGGGCGGCGTCACAGCGGGGGGGTGGTGGAGGGCGGGGTCACAGCGGGGGGGGGGTGGAGGGCGGGGTCACAGCGGGGGGGGTGGAGGGCGGGGTCACAGCGGGGGGGGGTGGAGGGCGGGGTCACAGCGGGGGGGGGTGGTGGTGGAGGGCAGGGGGGGGAGGGGAAGTTCCGCCCGATCCCACCTCCAGTAGTGAAACCGCCTCGAAGGGTAATCCAAGCTTTGGTGCCCAGCTTACAGCTTCGAAAGTTCCACACAGCCTGCTTGCAAACTAGGCCGTTTGGTCAAAGACTGGACAGGTGGCCATGGGAGAAGCTCAGGTTCGGAACAGCTCTTTTCCCCCACACAGTCAGCTCAGCGATCCGACACTCCCAGCAGGAAGCTTCGCACGCTGGTTGACCGGGCTACCACACTGCAAAGCCAGTTTTTTGACCTATGCTCCTGTCAGGCTGGACTTCCCACTGGGAGCCCGGGACAGCTGAATAATCTTTATGCTGTTGTGGCTGCCGCGAAACACGAATTGAAGCCGAGTCAATAAGTGGAACACATGGCTTTTAATCACATCGCTGGTAAAATGGCTGCTAACATTTCTCTGCAAACTCTGAGGGCCACGCCCACTCCTTTTTCCCCTGCCTTAAAGGCAGCATGTGCCTAAAAGGCAAAGTGCCCGATTTATTGTCCACGGACGGAAAAGTGGATTGCGCCCGTTTAGGTGGCGATCCGCCACACAGCTCCCCCCAGAATCCGCTTAGGAGGTGTGGACGAGACGGTGCGGCGGTCTGATGGGCCGGCCGGAGCGGCTCTTGTAGCACGCCGGTGGACATGGAACGGCCGGGCATGGAGCAGCTGGGTGAACTGGCTTGAGGGCAGGTTAACCTGCTTACCGGGCTCCGAGTGTGCTGGCTTGAGTCGGTCAACCGACACTTTTTCGGTCCTGTCGCCCACTTGCAGGGTGAAAAATTTGTCCCCTGCCTGTAGCACCTTGTAGGGCCCATCGTACGGGGGTTGAAGGGGTCCGCGGTGGGCGTCATGCCGGACGAAAACGAACCGTGCCTGGTGCAGGCTTAGTGGGACGTGTGAGGTGGATTCGCCGTGTCGGGCAATGGGCACCGGGGCGAACTGTAGCGCCGGTGAGGCGAAGTCGTGGCGTTGCTGGTCGGCTGACCAGGGTGTCATGGCGGTGGGCAGGAACTCGCCGGGTACGCGCAGCGGCTGACCGTACACGAGCTCTGCTGCCGATGCATGGAGGTCTTCTTTAACCGCGGTGCGCAGGCTGAGGAGGACCCATGGGAGTCGGTCGGTCCAGGCGCCGTCCTGGAGGTTGGCTCGAAGAGATGCCTTCAAGGATCTGTGGAACCGCTCACACAGTCCGTTGGCTTGGGGGTGGTACGCTGTGGTGCGGTGAATGGTCACCCCGAGATTGCGTGCGACGGCGGTCCAGAGTTCAGAGGTAAATTGTGGACCTCTGTCCGACGTCATGTCGGAGGGGACGCCAAACCGTGCGACCCAGGTGCTGACGAAGGCTCTGGCGATGTCGGCGGTGGTGGTTGAAGTCAGTGGAATTGCCTTGGGCCAGCGCGTGGTGCGGTCAACGATCATCAGCAAGTGCGTGTGGCCTTGCGACGGCGGCAGGGGCCCGACGATGTCCACGTGGATGTGGTTGAATCTACGCGAAGGGACGGTAAACTCCTCGAGGGGTGCTTTCATGTGTTGCTGCACCTTGGCCCGTTGGCAGGCTAGGCAGGAGTTGGCCCAAGTACGCACATCCTTGCGAAGGCCGCGCCAGACAAAGCAGTTGGCTACCAATTTGATGGATGCACGGGCGCCGGGGTGGGAGAGGTTGTGGAGAATCTCGAATACCCGGCGGCGCCAGGACGCTGGGACGACGGGCCGAGGTTGACATAGGGATATGTCGCACTTGACCGTGACTGCGGTCGGGCCACAGGCGACGTTGACCAGGCGTAGCCCTGGTAGGTTGGTGGGTGCAGAGAGCAGATCAGGGTCGGTGATCTGGTCTGCTGCGAGTTGAGCGTAGTCGACTGCCAGGTGTGCGGCGTGGATGGCGGGGCGGGAGAGGCAGTCGGCTACCACATTGTCTCGGCCGGAGTCGTGTTGGATGTCCGTGGTGAACTCGGACACTGCTGCGAGCTGGCGCTGCTGCCTGGCGGACCAGGGGTCGGTTGTCTTTGCCATTGCGAATGTCAGGGGTTTGTGGTCGACAAACGCAGTGAAGGGGTGGCCCTCCAGCAAAAACCGAAAATGGCGGACCGCCAGGAACAGCGCGAGGAGCTCGCGGTCGAAGGTGCTGTACTTGACCTCCGGGGGGCGTAGTTGGCGGCTGAAGAAGGCAAGTGGTTGCCAGGCGCCGTCGACCCACTGCTCATACACGGCGCCGACCGCGTGGTCGGAGACGTCCGTGGTGAGCGCTACCCTGGCATTGGGCCGTGGGTGCGCGAGCAGGGTGGCATTGGCGAGCGCGGTCTTGGTGGAGTCGAAGGCGGCGGACGCGTCTGCCGTCCATTCGACCGCCATCTTGCCGCTCCTGCCCCGGAGGGCTTCATACAGGGGCCTCATGAGGGACGCCGCTTTGGGGATGAAGCCGTTGTAGAAATTCACCATCCCGAGGAACTCCTGGAGGCCTTTGATGGTGGTGGGGCGGGGAAATTGTTGGACGGCCTGCACCTTGGTGGGCAGGGGAATGGCCCCAGCATGGGTGATGTGGTGGCCGAGGAAGTCGATATTGTCCAGGCCGAACTGGCATTTGGCTGGGCTGAGGATGAGCCCGTGGTCGCTGAGGCGCCCGAACAGGATGCAAAGGTGTTCGAGGTGTTCCTGCTTGGAGGAACTGGCTACCAGGATGTCGTCCAGGTAGACGAACAGGAACTTCAGGTCCCGAAGGACCGAGTCCATGAGCCGTTGGAATGCCTGGGCCGCGTTTTTGAGGCCAAAGGGCATCCGCAGGAACTCGAAAAGGCCGAAGGGTGTGATTACGGCCGTCTTGGGGACGTCCGCAGGGTGGACGGGGACTTGGTGATAGCCGCGCACCAGGTCGACCTTGGAAAAGACTGAGCGGCCAGCCAGTCTAGCCGAGAAGTCCTGGATGTGCGGCACGGGGTACCGATCAGGGGTGGTGGCGTCGTTGAGGCGGCGGTAATCCCCGCAGGGGCGCCAACCCCCGCCTGGTTTGGGGGCGTGTGGAGTGGGGAGGCCCAGGGACTGTTGGAGCGGCGGATGATGCCGAGCTGTTCCATGGTGGCAAACTCGGTCCGCGCGATCTCCAGTTTGGCCGGGTCCAGCCTGCGGGCGTGGGCGTACACTGGGGGGCCTGTGGTGGGGATGAAGTGTTCCACCCCGTGTTTGGCGGCCTCCGCAGAGAAGGTCGGATTGGTAAGGGCCGGGAATTCGGCCAGGAGTGCCGAGTAGTCATCCGTGGCCCAGGCGTGGCACTGTGACGCCATGTCGGCGGGTTGACGGGGGGCCATGGCGCCCAGGATGGGGGACATGGTGTTCACGTCCACGAGGCGGTGTCGAGGGATGTCTACCAGTAGGCCGTAGGCGCACAGGAAATCTGCGCCGATGAGAGGGGAGAGCACCTTGGCAGTGATGAACTCCCATCAGTAGCGGCGACCAGCGAGGTCGAGGGTGACTGTACGGGTGCCATACGTCGGGATGTCCGAGCCGTTAGCAGCAGCCAGCGCCGGTCCTCGTTTGCCCTTTTGGATGTCGAGGGCGGAGGCCGGGATGATGCTGTGCTGAGCTCCAGTGTCGCACAGGAACCGGCGGCCGGTTTTGTCATCCGTGACGTACAGCAGGGACTCCGCGTGGCCCACGGCCATCGCGGGGGCTGGTACGGGGGCGGACTTGAAAGAGCAGGGAAGTGTACACCGTTGTGCCCTGGCGCCGAACCGTGCGTGGTAGTAACAGTGGCCCGGGTTAGTGGGGCGCGAAGGCCCTGTGAGCCCGGTGGCTGGGCCTTGTGGCCGCGTGGTGGCCGGTGAGGAGCGCGCCCAGGCAGTGGCTGCCAGGTCCGGAGTGACGTCGCGGCTGGAGTGAGCGGACAGCAGCTTGCCGGCCTCATCGGCCAGGGCTTCCAGGTCCGTGAGGCCGGACGCTATGATTGCTGGGCAGATGCTGAGAGGTAGCTGGCGGATGAACAGCGTGCGGAAGAGGGATCCGGGTGGGCTCTCGTCGGTGAGGGAGAGCATGTGGGAGAGGAGGTCTGACGGTGAGGCATCACCGAGGCCTGGAAGGTCGAGGAGGTGGCAGTTTCGCTGGTATGTCGAGGCCGTAAATTTTTTAAGGAGCGCGGCCTTAAGATGTGCATACTTGCCTTCCTCTGGTGGGTTCTGCAGTGCTGTCCAGACCTTCGTAACTGTGGAGCTACCGAGTGATGTGACGAGGTAGTCGTACTTCGTCCCATCTGTGGTGATTTGTTGCAGCCGAATCGGGACTCGGCTTGGAAGAACCAGGCTTCGGGCTGGTTCTTCCAAAACTCCGGCAGTTTCACAGAAACTGCGTTCGTGTCCGCCATTGCAGTGCTCGGAATACGTTCTGAGCGTCGGGGTCACCAATGTTGTGGCTTCCGCGAAACACGAATTGAAGCCGAGTCAATAAGTGGAACACATGGCTTTTAATCACATCTCTGGTAAAATGGCTGCTAACATTTCTCTGCAAACTCTGAGGCCACGCCCACTCCTTTTTCCCCCGCCTTAAAGGCAGCATGCGCCTTAAAGGCAAGGTGCCCGATTTATTGTCCACGGACGGAAAAGTGGATTGCGCCCGTTTAGGTGGCGATCCGCCACAATGTGCCTGCTCCATTCTGTAGAATGCTGGCCAGTGCCCTTCACACTTTCTAGTGTCTGTACAGGTGGATTGTATCAGCAGTTGAAAGAAATAAAGAACTTGCATTTATATAGCACCTTTCACGATGTCAGGATGCCCTGAAACACTTTACAGCCAATGAGGTACTTTTGAAGGGTTGTCACTGATGTAAAGTCAGAAATGCGACAGCCAAATTGTGCACAGCAAACAGCAGTGAGATAATGAACAGATATTCTGTTTTAGTGATGTTGATTGAGGGATAAATATTGGCCAGGACACCGGGAGAACTTCCCCGCTCTTCTTCGAAATAGAGCCACGGGATTTTTTTTTGCGTCCACCTGAGAGCAGGCGGGGCCTCGGTTTAACATCTCATCCGAAAGACGGCACCTCCAACAGTGCAGCACTCCCTCGGCACTGCACTGGGGTGTCAGCCTAGATCTTTGTGCTCAAGTCTCTGGAGTGGGACTAAGAACCCAAAACCTTCTGATTCAGAGGCGAGAGTGCTACCCACTGAGCCACAGTTGATGTTCTACCCACCCATTTCATGACCTATGATCTTCTTCACCTCCCCATTGATCTCTTCAATTTTGTTTTGTAGGTCACCATCGATGAGCAGCAGCCTGGACTGAGGGAAAGTTTTGTTCTACTCAGGTTAGGAGTTTCTGTTCTGTCTACTTAGTCATCCTTATATTTGAGGTAGCTGTTGACACCAGTAGAGAGTCAAATCCGCAGGAACAAGCATTGGCAGGTGGACGGGGGTGTGTGGAGTGATTAAATCCACCAAATCAGTGCAGAGAACCCACCCCAAGCTTGCTTCCACATTAAAAATGAGTTCTCAGGTGACTGATGAGTCCAATGCGGGACCTACAGTCTCTGTCACAGGTGGGGCAGACGGTGGTTGAAGGGGCGGGTGGGTGGGGTGCTTGGGTTGACGTGCGCTCCTTGCGCTGCTTGTGCTTGGCTTCCGCTTGCTCCCGGCGAAGAGACTCGAGGTGTTCGGCGCCTTCCCGATGCATCTCCTCCACTTTGCGCAGTCTTGGGCCAGGGATTCCCAGGTGTCGGTGGGGATGTTGCACTTTTTCAAGGAGGCTTTGAGGGTGTCGTTGACGCGTTTCCTCTGCCCACCTGGGGCTCTCTTGCCGTGTCAGAGCTCCGAGTAAAGCGCTTGTTTTGGGAGTCTCATATCAAGCATGCGGACGATGTGACCTGTCCATTGGAGCTGATCGAGTGTGGTCAAAGCTTCGATGCTGGGAATGTTGGCCTGAGCGAG
>CM059441.1:44476715-44609215 GCA_030390025.1 Squalus acanthias | reverse complement strand
AAGAGTTACTCAAACATCTGCCGTACCTTTATTACTACAATATGAATCCTATAGAATGGAAATATATGCTTAAAATATGAACAATTTCATAGATTCATAGAAACTTGCAGCACAGAAGGAGGCCATTCGGTCCGTCATGCCTGTGCTGGCTCTTTGAATGAGTTGTCGTGCTTAGTGTCTGTAACCCTGTGAGTTCCTCATCCTCAAGAACCTGTCCGACTCTGTTTTAAAATTATTTCTGGAATCAGCTTCCACCACCTTTTCAGGCAAAGCGTTCCAGATCCAGACAACTCTGAGTGAAAATATTTCTCCTCGTCTCCCCTCTAGATCTTTTTCCAATGATTTTGAATCTATGACCTGTGGTTATTGACCCACTCGCCAGAGGGAATAGTTTTTCCCTATTTACTCTATCAAAACCTCTCATCATCTTGAAAACCTCTATTAGGTCAACTCTTAACCTTCTCTGTTCCAAGGAGAACAGTCCGAACTTTTCCAACCTCTCCTCATAACTGAAGTCCCTCATCCCTGGTAACATCCTGGTAAACCTCCTCTGTACCCTTTCTAAGGCCTTTACATCTTTCCTGAAGTGTGGTGCCCGGAATTGTCCACAATACTCCAGCTGAGGCCTAACCAGTGATTTATAAAGTTCTAACATGGGCCCTGAAATTCGCCTCTCCGGCTTGCCGCGGGGGTAAGGATCGCGCGCGCACTTACCTACCGCGCCTGGCGTTGACCTCTGGGCCCACGGGAACTTCAGCTCCTGGGCCTGCTCCAAGTGCCGGCGCGCAGTGCTTGCGTGTCCCAGGGGCGTAATTAGTGCGATGCGTCCCCTGGGATCACGTGGGCCATGGAGAGCCAATGGCAGCAGACCATCTTTCATTCATAGATTTGACAGGAAGACCTGTCAAATCTATGAATTGAAATCGGCCCCAAAAGAACAGCTAAACTTCAAATAAATTTTAAAAAACCCATCACATTTATAAAATAACTATAAGTTAAATAAATTAACTACTTTAAACAAAAATTTAAATTTTTGAAAAAATTAAAATACTTTTTAACAGTGCTAAAAATAAACTTACCTTTCTTTAAAGTCTCTAAAAAAGATAAACCTGTTGAAAAAAAATTAAAATTATACTTAATTAACTACTTACCTTGTTCAAAAGGGGTCTTACGCCTCCTTTTTACTAGCGTAGAATGTTCAATACTTACCCTCCCGTAGAAACCTGAAAAAAAACCTAAGTGTGCTGTGTGCGCGCAGCCTCTACCGCACACGCGGTTCACCTCTGAACCGCCCCCTTCACCAGACCGGAAGTTCCGGTTTCCTGCGCATGCGCAGTGCATGCAGGAAACCGGCACTTCAGGGGGCCTTACAGGTGAGTACACAGCGCGTACTCACCCGGCAAGTGCCGAATTTTTGGCCCATGATCTCTTTGCTTTTATATTCTATTCCTCTATTTATAAACCCAAGTAACCTATATGCTTTGTTAACCACCTTATCAACTTGCCCTGCCAGCTTTAAGGATTTGTGTATATGGACACCAAGGTCTCTCTGCTCATCTACACTTTTCAAATTCGTGCCATTTATAGTGCACTGTCTTTCCATATTAATCCTCCCAAAGTGTATCTCTTCACACTTCTCCACATTGAACTCCATCTGCCGTGCTTCTGCTTATTTCACCATCCTGTCTGTCATCCTGAAGCTTAAAACTATGCTTATCATGATCTACTACTTTGCCAAGCTTCGTATCATCTACAAACTTTATAATGCTGCTCCCGAGTCTAGGTTGTTTATAAAAATTGCAAGGAGTAATGGACCCAAAACTGACCCTTGGGGAACACCACTGCAAACCACCTCCCAGTCTGAAAAACATCCATCCACCCCCACCCTCTGCTTCCTGTCACTGAGCCAATTCCGTATCCATCCCGCCACTTTCCCCTTAATTCCATGGGCTTCCATCTCCTTAATAAACCTCCTGTGCGGCACTTTGTCGACTGCCTTCCGATAGTCCATATATACAACATCTACTACACTACCTTGATCAACCTTCTCTGTTACCTTGTGAAAGAATTCAATCAAGTTTGTCAGACACGATTTGCATTTAACAAATCCAAGCTGGTTCTCCATGATTAACCCATGCCTTTCCCAATGAAAGTTTATTTTGTCCTTGAATGGTTTCCAATAAGTTCCCCACCACCGATGTTAGGCTGACTGGCCTGTAGTTTCCTGGTTTATCCCTCTCTCCTATCTTGAATAGTGATATATCATTATCAACTCTCCAGTCCTCCGGCACTACTCCTGTATCCAATGAGGATTGAAAGATTGTGACCAATGCCTCTGCTATTTCTACCTTTGCTTCTTTCAGCAACCTAGGATTTATTCCATCTGGACCTGCTGACTTACCAACTTTCAGTAATGCTAATCTTTTTAGTACGTCTTCTCTATCTATTATTATCCTGTCCATAACTTCTCTCTCTCCTCTTTTAGTGTAACCTTCACATCATCATCTTCCTTTGTGAAGACAGATGCAAAGTACTCATTTAATACTTTTGCCATGTCCTCTGCCTCTACATGAAGATTTCCCTTTGGGTCCTTAATAGGCCCAACTTTTTCCCTAGCAAACCGTTTACACTTTATGGGGTAAAAATTCACTTGGTTGCGCCTCCCGTTAGCGCCTTAAGAGGGCGCTAATGGGGCGTTAAGCCGCTAACGCCCGGGCGCAGCGATGTTTGCGCCGCTCGAGAACTTAACTTGAGATTGTGCGGCGGCGCTAAAACTTACCGCTGCGACCACCTGCGCGCGCAGATTGTGACGTCATTCCATAGTGCAACGCCCTTGGGGCGCCCCGGAGCGGAAATTGAGTGGTGCCCCCTGCCTTACCGCCTGGCGCTTCCAACGACCGGAAGACTGGAACGCTATCAATCGGTGTGGGGCTGGGGGGGACGCTATTTAAAGGGGGCCTCTTCCTGTCTTTTTCTGTGGTCGACATTTATGCACCACTCGTTCTGAGAGAGAGAGAGAGAGAGAGAGAGAGAGAGAGACTTCTACATTGACTCAACGCTTTGAGAGGTAGTTTTGCCTATTCATCCTAACTTTGTTGCTACTTTAGTTGCTGTACCTCATTACTTTTCTGGCAAAGAGAATATGGGGGCTGCAATGATTGGGGGCGTCGTCCTGCTCCAGCTGAATCGGAGGATACCAAGACGCAGACAGAGAGTGGCAATGATGGCCAGACGGAGGAGGGCCATCAGGCGCATGTACAGGAGAGCTTACCCTCCCAGGGTATATCGTGAACAGCTCTCCTACATCCATATGTCCGAGGAGCTGTGTTTGCGAAGGCTGCGATTCAGCAAGGAGGTGGTCACTGAGCTCTGCCACCTGCTGCAGCCAGATCTGCAGCCTCAGCTGAGGTCCAGGACGTCTCTGTCGGTGGCAGTGAAGGTCACAGTGGCTTTGAACTTCTACGCCACTGGCTCATTCCAAGCTGCTGTTGGGGACCTCGCCAATATCTCCCAGTTTGCGGTGCATCGCTGCATCCGGCAGGTCACCAATGCCCTCTTCAGAAGGAGACGAGACTTCATCTCCTTCCCTATGACCCCAGACAAGCAGCATGACCGTGCTCTGGGCTTTGAGAGTAGCGGGCTTCCCCATGGTGCAGGGCGCCATTGACTGCACGCATGTGGCTTTGCGTGCTCCGCGAGAGAATGCAGAGGAATTCAGGAACAGAAAGGGGTTCCATTCCTTGAATGTGCAGTTGGTCTGTGACCACAGACAGGTGATACTCGCTGTCAATGCCCACTATCCGGGCAGCTGCCACGATGCTTTCATCCTGCGCCAGACTACTGTGGCAGAAGTTCGAGGCACCGCATCAGCCAGTTGGTTGGCTTCTGGGGGACAAGGGGTACGCATTGAGCACCTGGCTGATGACACCGCTCCGTACGCCAAACACCCCTGCTGAGCTGCGGTACAATGAAAGCCATCAAGCAACCAGGAACATTATTGAGCGCACAATCGGCGTGCTGAAGCAACGGTTCCGCTGTCTGGACCATTCCGGAGGAGCCCTGCAGTACTCGCCTGAGCAAGTTTCGAACTTCGTAGTCGTGTGCTGCATGTTGCACAACATGGCAATCCTCAGGACCCAGCCAATGCCACCAGGCCTTGTAGCACCACCAGAGGAGGAGGAGGAAGAGGAGGAAGAGGACGAGGACGATGATCATCAGCAGCACCAAGGCAGGAGGGCGGCCCACAATGGTCAAACTGCAAGTACCGTCCGTCAACGACTAATAGCAAGCCGCTTCTAGGGCCCCTGCCATTGCTACAAACACTAATCAACCCAGCACGCAACCCCTAAGCCGGCCAAGGCACCAATAATTCCAACCACCAGCCATGTATATTTTGAATACAGAAACTTATTTATTTTACAAACTCTGTGTGTGTCAATTCTTCATGACAAACTCATAGAAATAAACACAAAAAAACAGTCAATAACATAACTGGTTCTCACAACCTGGAGATAATGTCCAAAACACTAAACAAAAGTTGGACCATGAACCTCGGCCTTTAATAAAAAAATGACCAGCATTTTGTCACACCTCCTACTTTTTGCCCTTCGAAGGTGATCTCCTTCCCTTGCGCACTTCCCCCCTTCTAACCTTACTGCTCCTCCGTAATGGGACCTCAGTGGCTGCAGCAAGGCTGGTGGAAGGCTGCTGCTCGTCAGACCCTGACACTGCAGATGCCCCTGAAGGACGGCCTCGACCACTTCTGGGCCTGGAGGGCTCGGCTGCAGACTGCACCAACTCTGCATGGGCGGCAGCAGTCTGTCCTACAGGCGGTGGCAAGTGCAGTGGAGAAGTGACAGTGTTGGCAGCAGGAATGCTGTCATCGTGAGAGAGGCCAGCAACTCCCTGCTCGCCCGACACACTGGCACTCCCACGGGGCAGCACTTCAGCATCCGGAGCAATCTGCCGGAGAACAGATTGCTGGCCTGCTGCGGCGCGGTGACAGCCCCGGGGACATGTGCACGAACCATCGAGGTTGGCAGCAGTCTGTGCTCGCGTGGCCTCCATCTGAGTCTGTATGAGAGCAGTCAGAGGTGGGATCACGGCAGCCAGTGACTGAATTGCAGCACTAAGCGTTAGTGTGGCATCTGCCTGTGCTACAGCGAAGTGCTCCACACTCCTTGCCAGTGACTCAATGCAATCGGGCACCCTTCCCACTGCACCCATGAGCTCAGTGTGCATGCCCACCGCCTGGGTGTTCATTTCTGCAATCAGCCGCTCCTCCTCTGCGTCCATTGCAGTAGGAGTGTCTGGCATACTCTCCCTCTGGGGAGAAGGCCCCCGTTCTTCCCTACCCCCCACCATGGCATTCTTGCAGCCCGCTGGGTCCTGGAGCTTCACCATCATCAGCCCCTTCCCCCCTGCTCCCCTCCGGGGAAGGCGTGTTCCCAGTGTGGGCATGGGCTTCCTCGGGAGAGGGTGGCACTGATGCTCCGGCTTCCTCTTCCTCCTCAGCTGCAGCATCACTCCCAGTGGCAGCTTCAGGGCCCGTCTCCTCAGCTGGTGAATCACCATCTGAAAGCAGGGAGGTACAAGAGTGGCTTTAGCGTGAGGACAGGGTGGCAGTAAGGGAGGAATAAGTGCAGCGAGTTAGCAAGTTGGATTGAAAGTGTCAAAGGCTGGTGTTGTGAGGGACAAGTGGAAGGACAGAGGACAAAAAGGTGATGACCTTACCATTGCTGTCCAGAACGGGGTCGGCGTCTCCAGTGGCGACGGGACCGATCACCCGGCTTGCCACAATCCTGTGGACGCGCTCCTCCAGATCGCTGAGGGGTTGCAGCTGAAGCCGCCCTCCACCTGTCCGTTGCTGCTGTCTCCTATTATGAGCCAGCTTAGCCTGCAAGAAAAAGGACAGCATCTGAGTAAATATGCAGCCATGGTCTTGCCTGATGTGCCTCCCATAGGTGAATAGTCCTTACAATATGCAGCCATGGTCTTGCCTGATGTGCCTCCCATAGGTGAATAGCCCTTACTGTATGCAAAGTGTGGAATGTGTGTGTGTGTTTGATGAAAGGGCCATAGGTGTTGGATGAGTGTTGTGCATTGGGGTTTTAAGACCCTCTGGCCATAGAGTGAGGTTGAGATGGAGGGATGGAGAGGTATTGAGAAAAAGCCACTCACCCTGACGACCCGAGTGAGGTCGTTGAACTTTTTGCGGCATTGAGTATGGGTCCTGGGCACCATGCTCCTGGAGGAGACGCTCTGAGCCACCTCCCTCCACACTCTTCTGAACTCGCGTGGCAAAGGCCTCCTGCCACTCTCAGGGAACAGCATACATCGTCTGCGCTCCACTGCGTCAACCAGAGCATCCAAGGCCCGCTCGGTGAAGCGATGAGCGCGTTCTCTCACCCTCTCCATGCTTGGCAGCAAAATGGATTACAGGTCTCTCCAGGCTGAGATTCAAGGCTGCAATGAGCAGGGTGTGGCTGGGGAGCAAGTGGCCCCCCCCCGCTTTAAGAAGTGTCCGGCGCCAGTGTGTCTGTGTTCCCTCGCTAACTGGCAGCAGCTGCGCTGCGCTCGCGTGCTGAGTTAGCGCCTCACTCCTTGGCCTTTGCGCCTTGAGAGGTGTGCAGCGCCTGCTTTAGCGCTCCACTCACCTCCCGGGGCGGTAAAAGTGAAGTTTCCTGTCAGTGCCGATAATTAGCGCCAGGCGCTAATATTTGCGTCCGGACGATATTTGCGCCCCAAATGGGGCGCGACCTAATTTCTACCCCTATATGTTTATAAAATGTTTTAGGGTTCAATTTAATGTTGCCTGCCAATCTTTTTTCGTAACCTCTCTCTGCCTAACGTCTTAACTTTTTCAATTCCCTCCTGTACTTTCCATAATCTTCCTGGTTATTAACTGAATCTTGCTCCTGACATTTGTTATAAGCCTCCTTTTACTGTTTTATTTTAACTTTTATTTCTTTTGTCATCCAGGGAGCATTAGCTTTGGATGCTCTACCTTTTCCCTTCAAAGGAATATGCCTAGTTCGTACCTGAACTATCTCTTCCCTGAATGTCCTCCAGTGCTCCATTACTGCTTTACCCTGAAATCGCCTTTTCCAATCTACCTGTGCTAATTCCCTTCTTAAATTAGTCCTTCCCCAGTTTAACACTTTTACCTTCGATATTTTCTGGTCTCTTTCCACAACTACTTTAAACAGAATTATGTTGTGGTCACTACATGATCTCCTACTGTAACACACTCGCCCGACTTCATTTCCCTGAACCAGATCCAACACTGCTTCCTTCCTTGTTGGACTGGAGACATTGATTGAGAAAGTTTTCCTGTGCACATATCAGAAATTCCTCTCCTTCCCTACCCTTAGCACTATGTTATTCCCAGTCTGTATTAGGGTAATTAAAGTCTCCTAATATTACTACTCTATTTTTGTTACACGCCTTTGAAATTTGCCCACAAATTTGCTCATCTATCTCCTTCTCAGTGTTTAGTGCTCTATAAAAAAAACTCCCAACAATGTAACAGCTCCCCGTCTGTTCCTCAACTCAAGCCAAATAGATTCAGTCCAAGAACCAGCTAGTATATCCTTTCTATTTAGAACTGTAACATCATCCTTAATCAAACCTCCTGCTCTTTTTCCTTCTCTATCATTCCTGAATACTTGGTAACCAGGAATATGAAGAACCCATTCCTGGCCTTGGTTGAGCCTTATCTCTGTTAATGCAACCACGTCATAATCCCATGTAGCAATTTGTGCCTGCAGCTCACCAACCTGATTAGTTACACCACGGACATTGACGTACATACAATTCAAAACCTCCTTCCTCACTTTTGCTATTTTCCTCAATCTGGTCCCTGCAATTTTTGGGATATTTCTAATTTTACCACTGTTTTTATCTCTCTATCCTCTGATCTCATTTCTGCCCCTCTCTGCTATTTCCTGGGTCCCCTCCCCAGCCAAATTAGTTTAAACCCTGCCCAACAGTACTAATTAACTCTCAGCAGGAACGTCGATCCCTGCTTTGTTCTGGAGCAAGCCATCCATTTTGTACAGGTGCCCCTTCCCCCACAACCGGTCCCAATGCCCCAAGAATCTGAAACCCTCCCTCCTGCACCACTTCTCCAGCCTCGCATTTACCTGCACTATCATTCTGTTTCTATACTCACTAGCACGTGGCACTGGGAGTAATCCTAAGATTACTACCTTTGAAGTCCTGCTTTTTAATTCTTTTCCTCGTTCCTGTAACACTGCCTGAAGGACCTCAACACTTTGCTACCTATGTCATTGTTTCTAATATGGACCATGACTTCTGGCTGTTCTCCTTCCCCTCGCAGAATGTCCTGCACCTGCTCGGTGATATCCTTTACCTTGGCACCAGGGAGGCATCATACCATTCGGGAATCACGTTTGCGGTTACAGAATCGCCTGTCTATGCCCCTAATTATTGAATCCCCAATGACTTTCTTGTTCCCCTGTGTGCAGTCAAATTTCCCTTGGTGCCAGAGGGATGATTCTTAATGCATTTCTCCAAGAAGTCATTACCCTCTCCGGTATTTAAAACTGAAAAGTGAGTGCCACTGACTTGGGGGGATTCCTGCACTACCTAGGTAAAAATCCTGGAACTCCCTCCCTAACAGCACTGTGGGAGTACCTTCACCACACGGACTGCAGCGGTTCAAGAAGGCGGCTCACCACCACCTTCTCAAGGGCAACTAGGGATGGGCAATAAATGCTGGGCCTTGCCAGTGACGCCCATATCCCAGGAACGAATAAAAAAAAAAACTACTTGTGCCTTCCTCCTATCCTGTCTGGTGGTCACCCATTCTTTCACCTCCAGCACCCTCTGTAGCTGTGGGGTGACCACATCCTGGAACGTTCGTTCGAGGAAACTTTCAGACTCCCGGATGCACTGCAGTGACTCGAGCAACTGGCAGCACTTCCTGCACACATGGTGATCCAGGACGCATGAACTGTCCTGGAGATCCCACATAGAACGGGTTGCGCATGCAACAGGACCCAACTGGCCCGCCATGGTAGTCAATCCACTGACCTCTAAATCACCGAGACCCTGACCACTATAACGCTTAACACTGAACTCTAAAAATCTGAAAAATTGATGTCTAAGACACTGAAAACCGGTTAGCGAGTGCCACTGACTTGGGGGGATTCAAAATTTTTTAAATTGTAAACTTATTGCGAGGGGTAACTTGACTTCTGCCCAGAGCTTCGGTCTCAGGCCTCATTTGAATGGCATTGGCGAGCAGCGAGTGTCAAACAGGGGCCCCGTTACAGCTCGCCAGCTGTGGCAGGGTGGGACATTGATCATTAATCACTAATAGAGGCTCGATGACTTCATTGGGCCTCGACT
This sequence comes from Squalus acanthias, assembly GCA_030390025.1. Lineage (NCBI taxonomy): Eukaryota > Metazoa > Chordata > Chondrichthyes > Squaliformes > Squalidae > Squalus > Squalus acanthias. The sequence goes on along the minus strand of CM059441.1, from coordinate 44,599,840 downwards.
GCAACTTTAACTCTGGCCTGAGCGGAGAAGGTTTTCCCAGCCGGTGACACGATGATCAGAAGCAGCAAAGTCTATTCGAGGTAAGTTTTTTACATTCCTTTGTGGGGTCAGGAGTCTCCTCCGAACTCCACAGGAAAGTTCAGAACACTTCGACTCAGACTCCCCCCCTCCTCTACCCCAGACTCCCCCCCTCCTCTCCCCCAGACTCCCCCCCTCCTCTACCCCAGACTCCCCCCCTCCTCTACCCCAGACTCCCCCCCTCCTCTACCCCAGACTCCCCCCTCCATTCCCCAGACACCCCCTCCTCTACCCCAGACTCCCCCCCTCCATTCCTCAGACTCCCCCCTCCTCTACCCCAGACTCCCCCCCTCCATTCCCCAGACTCCCCCCCTCCATTCCCCAGACTCCCCCCCTCCATTCCCCAGACTCCCCCCCTCCATTCCCCAGACTCCCCCCTCCTCTACCCCAGACTCCCCCCTCCTCTACCCCAGACTCCCCCCATCTCTACCTCAGACTCCCCCCTCCAGTCCCCAGACTCCCCCCTCCTCTACCCCAGACTCCCCCCTCCATTCCCCAGACTCCCCCCTCCATTCCCCAGACTCCCCCCTCCCCTACCCCAGACTCCCCCCTCCCCTACCCCAGACTCCCCCCCTTCCACTGCTCTACTGTAAGACGTCCCTGGAGCCCGTGTGTCCACACTTACCTGAGGCCGGCGGCCATTTCCTGCCCACTTCCCGACTGTCCCGGCCGGCGCCATGTTATTGGAGGGCAGCAGTTGAAATCACTGTGGACTCATTCCATGGCGGGCAGGAAATGAACTCTCTGGGCCTCCCACTGCGAGTTAAAATCCACCTTTACATTTCCATTAGCTGAAAAACTGGCTTTAAAAGTTGGTATGTCAGACAATCAGAAAAGAGATTTCAAGGCACAAGTGTGTCATTCATCCAACAAGGAGGGTGGGGTGGGGTGGGGGTGTAGAATTTTCAGCCCCCATTGTATACAGGAGTGGGCACTGAGACGGACACTAAAACAGATTAGCTGGTCATTTATCTCATTGCAGTTTGCTGTGCGCAAATTGGCTGCCGCGTTTCCCCACATTATAACAGCGACTACACTTCAAATGTACTTCATTGGTTGTGAAAGGCGCTATATAAATGCAAGTCTTTCTTACTGACAGGATGTCCATGAACATCAATTAGCTGAGGGTATACTCATGAACATCACCTAGCTGAGGGTATACTCATGAACATCAACTAGCTGAGGGTATACTCATGTCTCCCGTTTGTCTTTCTGCAGGTGGTGTGATGGAACCTAGGAACTTCAGTCATCAGGAAACACCGCATGAGGTGAATGGATTTGCTGGTAGTGGCTAAGGGCAGTGCATGGATCTACAAACTAAGCGTGCGCGGTACTTGGTGCATTGAAAAGGGATGGAACATGGATATATATTGACGGTGGGTGGCAAAAGTGATTTGTTATCACTCAGAAGCCCACCCTATGCAAAATCGAGGCGGCAAACCGCATAGTATAGAAATTTGCGGAATCTGTCTCGGGATCTAATCAGTTGCCCTGCCGATGAGTGGCACGTGGGTGCGGACTGCACGCCTTTCGCGCTGTTATCATGCGTTGAGAATTCACCAGGCCTGGAATTTGTTCTCTGGAAGAACCGGCAAATGACAGAAGCCGCCATTTTTGAGAGGCACGTTGCAGAACGAAAAGTTGGAACATTGCCGAGTTCACCAACGCAAAGCTCCAAGCAAATCTAAAGGAAACTGTCTCCTGGACAATGTCATGGAGCTTTCGGCCAAGGCTGCCTTTGAACTTTGCCTCAGGTTTCAATGACCATTCTTATCCAGGCAACACAACATGAATAAACCTCAACAACCTCAGGGATGTTAAGAGTATTGGGGGTGGAGGACGATGGACTAATCAATCTTCCCACTCTGGGGTCAAGCTACAGGGATTGGGAGAGGGCTAGTTGATTCTTTTACAGATTTTGTGCTTAAATGGCACAGAATGGAGTGACATTTGAAAATGTACAGTTAAAAGACATCGGGGGGTGAAATTAGTCTTTGCCAGTAGCCAGAAACGGGCTCGTGGCGAATCAGCAGCCGGTTTTACATCGCGCCCGATTAACATCAATGGAAAAGAAAATCAGGCGCAGTGTCAAATGGGCGGCCTATTCGCTATCGCCCGTTTCCCGAACTCCATGTTTGAATCCCTCCAATCAGGCTTCCGCCCCTGCCACAGAACCGAAACAGCTCTTACCAAAGTCACAAATTACATCCTTTGTGACTGTGACCGTGGTAAACTATCCCTCCTCGTCCTTTCGACCTGTCTGCAGCCTCTGACAGGGTTGTGCACTCCATCCTTCTCCAACACCTCTCCACCATCGTCCTGTTGGGTGGGACTGCACTCGCCTGGTTCCATTCTTATCTATCTAATCGTGGCCAGAGAATCACCTGCAACGGCTTCGCTTCCCACTCCCGCACCATTACCTCTGGTGTCCCCCAAGGATCTATCGTTGGCCCCCTCCTATTTCTCATCTACATGTTGCTCCTTGGCGACATCATCCGAAAACATGTACGTTGACGACAACCAGCTCTACCTTGCCACCACCTCTCTCGACCCCTCCACTGTCTCTAAATTGTCGGCTACTTGTCCGACACCTAGATGAGCAGAAATTTCCTCCAACTAAATATTGGGAAGACTGAAGCCATTGTCTTCGGAACCCGCCACAAACTCTGTTCCCTAGCCACCGACTCCATCCCTCTCCCTGGCAACTGTCTGAGGCTGAACCAGACCATTTGCAACCTTGCTGCCATATTTGACCCAGCGATGAGCTTCCGACCACATATCCGCGCCATCACTAAGACCGTCTATTTCCACCTTCGTAACGTCGCCCGACTCCACCCCTGCCTCAGCTCATCTGCTGCTGAAACCCTCATCCATGCTTTTGTTACCTCTAGACTTGACTATTCCAACACTCTCCTGGCTGGCCTCCCATCTTCCACCCTCCATAAACTTGAGCTCATCCAAAACTCTGCTGCCCTTGTCCTAACTCGCACCAAGTCCCATTTACCCATCACCCCTGTGCTCGCTGACCTACACTGGCTCCTGGTTAAGCAACACCTCGATTTTAAAATTCTCATCACTGTTTTCAAATCCCTCCATGGCCTCGCCCCTCCCTATCTCTGTAATCTCCTCCAGCCCCCACAGCCCTCATCCAATTCTGGCCTCTTGCACACCCCCGATTTTAATCGCTCCACCATTGGCGGCCGTGCCTTCAGCTGCCTTGGTCCTAAGCTCTTGAATTCCCTCCCTAAACCTCTCCGCCTTTCTACCTCTCTCCTCCTTTAAGACCCTCATTAAAACCTGCCTCTTCATCTGTCCTATTATCTCTTTATGTGGCTCGGTGTCAAATTTTGTTTGCTAACGCTCCTGTGAAGCGCCTTGGGACGTTTTACTACGTTAAAGGGGCTATATAAATGTAAGTTGTTGTTGTTCCTCTACTGGAGAAGACCAAGTCAATCCCCTTCTTGGGGCGTGTGTTATACGGAGAGGTTTTCTGCAGAAAGAGGCCAGTTAATGGGTATTAGCTCATTGGTTTCAACAGACTGTTTTGTTAAAAACATTTTCCTCATCCACAGAACACTGGCTGGGCTGTATAGGAATTTCAGATGTACAAATAAGGGCTGTATCTTTAACTGGAGTAAGCAGTCTGCAGTAACTCAATGCATGCTCGAGTTGGAATAACACAGCAATAGACAGCCGGCGCTTACTGTGCCTCTGATCGATGGGTCCGGTGTCCAAACAAAGCGTTTCACACTTTAAACAACCCTCCAACATCAGAGAACATTACACTGTGAGGAAACCAATCATTAATCATTGCTACTAAACTCATACAACCACAAGGACTATTGGGGTCGTAAATGTTCAGTGACATACAAACTAGGAAGTATATCGTTTGATTGCCAATCCTTCGCTCAACTCAAGCCTTGACATTCTCTCTCCATCTCAATCTTTTTGTCTCAATATATTTTATTATGGTCAGTCCTTCTCTCAACTTTCCTCTCTTGTTATTCCTAAGGCCCAAATACGCCAGGTGACACACTGTTCCTCTTCCCTACGTCCTGTGTTGAAATCAAGACTCATTGCATTGTTTTCTACTCTTAACTCATTCTTAATCTGGACCTCAAAAACGGGGCTCCTTCCTCAGTCCTCCCTACTCAGCCCTGGGGGCAGCCAGAAGTCTTTCACTGCCACTCCTTCCCCAGGGGCCTTCTGGCCATCGCTGTCCAGCGGCAGCCAGAAGGCCCTGGTGCAGATGGCTTGGAGCACAGCTGTAGGTCTCTCAGGCCTTCTCCTGGTTCCTGCCTGATTTTCTGGTGCCTGGCCCAGCGGCGGAGTGGGGCGGGGCGGGGGGCTGGGGGGGGCGGGGGGGCGCAGGCCTGTGCCAGGATTACACCCGGGCCATTCGAGTGGCCAGGAGCAGGAACATTACAGCATCCTGTTCCCCGTACCTCAGGAACGCTGCACCTGTGAACCACCGAGGGTCACCAACAGGGAAGTATTGCTCTGTACACACAAACCTTAATAGACTATCCCCAGCTCTATTTTCTTTGCACACACACATACAATTCTGAGGTTACTGATAGGTAAGGATCAAAATATTGGGAGTTTCTACAGGAAACTATTTAAAAATCTTACACTTCCCTACATTCCTTGCAAATTCCATGAATGCATTTAAAACATACAGTTCAAAAACATCAACATTCTTCTAAAATTTTTTGTGATTTTTTTTTTCTGTAAAAGAAGAAAGAACTTGCATTTCTACAGCGCCTTTCATGACCTCAGGACATCCCAAAGTGTTTCACAGCTAATGAAGTACTTTTAAAGTGTTGCCACTGTTGTAATCTAGGAATATGTGGCAGCCAATATACATACAGCAAGATCCCACAAACAACACTACAACAAATGATGTTTTAGTGATGTTGGTCGAGGGATAAATTGTTGCCAGGCTCCCAGGAGAAATCCCCTGCTCTTCAAATAGTGTTGTGGGATCTTTAACATCCACCTGAGAGGGCAGGTAGCACCTCAGTTTAACATCTCATCCCAAAGATGATACCTCCGACAGTGCAGTACTCCCTTACTACTGCATTGGAGTGTCGGCCTGGATTATATGCTCAAGTCTCTGGAGTGAGGCTTGAACCCACAACCTTCTGACTCAAGCGAGAGTGCTGACACCTATTGCTCCTCAAGATGAGGAATCTCAGCATTGGGGAATGGAACATGCTGATACTTTGGGTGTCCAGTCAACATCAAAAGCTCCCAGGTTCCGCTAAAATGGTTCATTTTCAACAGAGACCCTTCCTGGGCTAGCCAGTAATATCAACCAACAGATCACAAGAACAGGGAGGCAATTCGGCCTACCTTAGGTCATCCATCTAGAAAACCATCATCGCATCCAACGCTCCCTTAAACTTCAGGGTTCTTGCCTCCACTATTCTATCTGAAAGTCCATTCCATTTGTTGATCAATCTTTGTGACAAGGCCTACCTGACATTCATCATAAATTTGCCTTTCACCTGTTTGAATCCGGGCTCACTTTTCCTACTTTCATTATATACCTTGAAATAGTGCTCTTCATTAACCATTTAAACCACTGTTTAACATCTCATATGCCTCCATTAAACCTCATCTAAAGGTCTTACCCTAGAGGTCAAAGAGGATTACAAGGCAGAGATCCAGATGACCTACAAACTGCTTGAGTTTGGTTCCTGCATCTTAAAGCAGCATCAGGACGTCCCTCCCGTGCAGCATCCTCTATGTTCAGCACTAGAAAATGTAAAGCATCATCCTCGCACAGCAATGGTACTAGCTTTTGTCAGAGTCCCTCAATCAAAGTCTTGCTTAGGGCTGCCCTTAAGCCACCTTCAACGCACAGAGTAATGGGATGTGGGTCTGAGCCTGCGATTCCCCGCACTGTGAGTTTCTGATTTCAATCGTGTCACTGTGGGTATTTAGCAAGTAGAGGCCTGGAACTTACCCTGTTCAGTGAGGCCTAGTAGTAGCACTCAACCCGAGTCAGAAGACTTGAGCACACAACCTAGGCTGACACTCCAGAGCTGCACTCTCGGAGGTGCTGACCTTTGGATGAGCCGTTAAACCGAGGCCCCGTCTGCCCTCTCAGTTGGGTGTAAAAGATCCCATGGCACTATTCGAAGAAGAGCAGGGGAGTTCTCTATGGTGTCCTGGCCATTATTTATCCCTCAACCAACACCACTAAAAACAGATTGGGCCAAAAACTGCGGTCGGTGGCGTACCTTTGGAGTGTGTCGCCGATCTGCGAAAAGAATACGCACCTAGCTGATGGCGGCCCTCCTGCGTAAACCTGCGCTCTGACGCTGCGAGTAGGAGGGCAGCGTAACGGCCCACCGATCCCAGGGGCGCAGCCTGTGCGGAGGCGTACCTGGGATCACGTGGGCCTGGTCCTCCAATCAGAAAACAGATTGTCTTTCATTCATTTAAATTACTATATTACTTAATTACTACAGCCTTTAAAATACGTACAGATTTAGCTTTTATCGTGGGAATCCAATTCATTACTCATAATTCCCAGTTCTAAACAAATACTGTGCACTGTGTAGAAAATTATGAAATGTAAACGTTATTTTAGAAAAACCTGCAGCTTTAACATATGTTAGGATTGCTTCTCAGTAAAGGTTTTAAGCCATTTAATTGGGGGAAAAAGCATTTTTTTTCATCTCGGGTTATCCCCTTACGCTGTGGAAACAGGCTCTGCACCTGTTTCCTCCAGCAGTAAAATTTCCGTCCTAATTGCTGGGCAGCTGTTTGGCAAACAGCCCAACTCTGCGCCAGCAATTAGGTTTTCGGTGGCGGAGTGGATGACCTGTCAATGCGTACGTTGACAGACCGCAAGTTCGGGTTTTAGCGCTTGCGGTAAATCCCAAACTTGCGGTGGATTTCATAGGCGGTATGACGACCTGAGAGTACACCGTCGTACCCACCGCAAAATCCGGGCCAGTATCGGGTCATCATCTCGTTGCTGTTTGTGGGAGCTTGCTGTGCACAAACTGGCTGCCGCGTTTCCTGCATTACAACAGTGACTACACCTCAAAAGTACTTCATTGGCTGTAAAGCGCTTTGGGGCGTCCTGAGGTCATGAACCGCGCGATATAAATGCAAGCTCTTTCTTTTTCTTTTACCCGGCGAACGAGTGATAGAGAAAAGAACTGGGACCATTCGTTCTGGTAAACAGTTCTGTTTTAACAGGGTCCTTTCTGTCGCTGTGCGGAGACTGGGAGAGCCCTGCCTCCTGATCACATTCTCTTACCTTCTTTCGTTGGAGACCAAGTAAAGGAGAGGCACTGAATCTCAGCTTGGGTGCTCAGAGGTGCATGGAGCTGTGCCGCTTCTAAAGGCCACAGATGATGGGGAGGCAGGTTGCAAGTTGTAATATTGGTGTCATTGTTGTACAAGGTTAGAATACAACTGTTGAAGCACGTCTGCTTTGAAGCCTACACAATATACAGAAACCTGAAGAGACGGGAGAGAGGATTTTCAACTTGTTGCCTGGGCATAAAGTGGGCATGGTCGGTCAATTGAAATGAGAATCGGGCAGTTTCTGTCATGCCAGTTCTATGTCTGGGCGCCAAGTTGAAAACCTATCCTGCGGTCTCACTGGAGGCAACATCGTCTATTAATGAATAGAGTAACGTGTTCCTGTTAACTATTCCAGGAATCTGATATAACCCCGGAAAATCACAACGTCCAATGTGATTCCAGGACCTCTGTAGAGGAACAAGAAGAGGACAGTGACGAGAGTGGAGAAGGTAAGTGTTTGACAATGTTTGGATATCCCATGATGTCCTTGGGTTCCTCATTCCCCTTTGTTCTACTTGTATCACACCAGCTGACTTTCTTTGTTACTATCTCTTTCTGTACCATTTTATGACCACTAGGGGCAGGCAGGAGATGGTGCCAATACAGCTCTGCAACCATCCGAGGCTCTCCTCAGGGTTTGCAAGTCCTAGGGCTACGCCTGAGTGCTGGGAGATCCCGATCAACTAACAACCTAATAGCAGGGCCATTGGAAAATGCAACAATTTTAAAACAGCTTAACCAAATGAGATTTTTTACTTCATTTGGTTAAGCTGTTTTAAAATTGTTACGTTGAATGTTAAATTCTCTTAAGTTTGACAATTAATCACCACTCCTATCCCAGTATACAGAGCCACTCTTCCCCTTCCAATTAAGTGGCAGCAAACCCTCCCTTATACTCTCCAGATCAGTCCCATGCCCCAATTCAGTCCCTTTCCCTAGTTTTTTAAAAATTCATTTATGGGATGTGGGCATTGGGGCGAAGCCAGCATTTATTGCCCATCCCTAATTCCCCTTGAGAAGGTGGTGGTGAGCCGTCTTCTTGAACCGCTGCAGTCCGTGTGGTGAAGGTACTCCCACAGTGCTGTTAGGGAGGGAGTTCCAGGATTTTGACCCAGCGACGATGAAGGATCGGCGATATATTTCCAAGTCAGGATGGTGTGTGGCTTGGAGGGGAACTTGGAGGTGGTGGTGTTCCCATGCTCCTGTTGCCCTTGTCCTTCTAGGTGGAAGAGGTCGCGGGTTTGGGTGGTGCTGCCGAAGAAGCCTTGGCAAGTTGCTGCAGTGCCTCTTGTAGATGGTACACACTGCAGCCACGGTGTGCCGGTGGTGGAGGGAATGAATGTTTAAGGTGGTGGATGGGTTGCCAATCAAGCGGGCTGCTTTGTCCTGGATGGTGTCGAACTTCTTGAGTGTTGTTGGAGCTGCACTCATCCAGGCAAGTGGAGAGTATTCCATCACACCCCTGACTTGTGCCTTGTAGATGGTGGAAAGGCTTTGGGGAGTCAGGAGGAGAGACACTCGCCGCAGAATACCCAGCCTCTGACCTGCTCTTGTTGCCACAGTATTTATGTGGCTGGTCCAGTCCCTTCCCCTAATACAGACCCTTCCCCTAATACAGCCCCTTCCCCTAATACAGACCCTTCCCCTAATACAGTCTCTTCCACTAATACAGACCCTTCCCCTAATACAGACCCTTCTCCTAATACAGTCTCTTCCACTAATACAGACCCTTCCCCTAATACAGACCCTTCCCCTATTACAGACCCTTCCCCTATTACAGACCCTTCCCCTATTACAGACCCTTCCCCTATTACAGTCTCTTCCACTAATACAGACCCTTCCCCTAATACAGACCCTTCCCCTATTACAGACCCTTCCCCTAATACAGACCCTTCCCCTATTACAGACCCTTCCCCTATTACAGACCCTTCCCCTATTACAGACCCTTCCCCTATTACAGTCTCTTCCACTAATACAGTCTCTTCCACTAATACAGACCCTTCCCCTAATACAGACCCTTCCCCTATTACAGACCCTTCCCCTAATACAGACCCTTCCCCTATTACAGACCCTTCCCCTATTACAGACCCTTCCCCTATTACAGACCCTTCCCCTAATACAGTCTCTTCCACTAATACAGACCCTTCCCCTATTACAGACCCTTCCCCTATTACAGTCTCTTCCACTAATACAGACCCTTCCCCTAATACAGACCCTTCCCCTATTACAGACCCTTCCCCTAATACAGACCCTTCCCCTATTACAGACCCTTCCCCTATTACAGACCCTTCCCCTATTACAGACCCTTCCCCTATTACAGTCTCTTCCACTAATACAGTCTCTTCCACTAATACAGACCCTTCCCCTAATACAGACCCTTCCCCTAATACAGACCCTTCCCCAATACAGTCAGACTGTCTTGAAGTCTGCTAACATTGTACTACTATTTATTTCTCTTTATACGTCAATTTAGATGCAGCGACCACTGAACTGTTGAATTAAGACTGACCTTAAGGCAACGGTCAGTTTAGACAATAAATCTAATTAAAAGCAGAGAGCTTTAATTAGTTGCTAAGTTCAGAAAAGGGACTAGATACAGGCAGAAAAGCTGCCTTTGTTCATTCATAAGGAGAGAGGCCTTGAAGATAGCCACCTGCCTGAGAAAGAAAGTTGGGGAGTCATACCAGTCTATGGAAAAGTAATTCATTAAAACAAAAGTTATTGATAAGGAAGAAGCTTATTAAAATTCACCTTGTATGGAATTGTATTAGGTAATGCAGAGACGTGTGGTTTGTCACGTGGAAGGGTTGAAAAAAGATATAAAAAGTGGATGTTGGAGCAGATATTTTGGAATTTGATTAAGGTCCGATCAACAAAATACACAGAGCTCGGAACTGTACCATGTTTGGATTCTCCGGCTAAAGCTCTCAAGGTTTTGCTGTAAGTGTTGCTGTTAAGTGTATGTTTCAAGATTGTTAATAATAATACTTATTGTATGTTTAATAAATCTGTGACATCTGACATTTAATGCTGTGAGTGAATCCTGTCATTTTGAGGAGTAAATTGTAAGTGTGAACACCTCTCCGCTAATATCATGAGTAGTGTTTTGCTCACTCTGTGCTCTCACTCACATAGACAGCGCCCCTGAGGAACTAATGAACAACTCTGCGGATGAGGTCTCCATTTTGAAAAGGCTGGGCCTCCATAGGTAAGCAGCAGAAGCCAGTGTACATGATCCTGAGGACAACAATCCTGCCCTGGAATCTTAACTCAGGTTCAGGTTACTCTAGAGGTCCTGACGACCTCTGAAACTCTCAATATGATCTGCATGTAATATTACTAATATTACTATATTGTACCTCTACTGCATGTAATATTACTAATATTACTATATTGCACCTCTGCTGCATGTAATATTACTATACTGTATCTCTGCTGTATGTAGTATTCCTAGTATTACGGCATTATATTGCTCCTGTGTGTAGTGTTATATTACTATGTTGTATCACTTCTGTATTTAGCAGTGCTAGTATTACAGTATGATATTGCCCCTTTCCATAATATTACTAGTAATACCACCATAAGAACATAAGAACATAAGAAATAGGAGCAGGAGTAGGCCAATTGGCCCCTCGAGCCTGCTCCGCCATTCAATAAGATCATGGCTGATCTGATCCTAACCGCCAATCTACTATCACAGAACCATCTCCTGAACCTAACAGAATTGGACACATGAAATAGGAGCAGGATCAGGCTACATGGCCCCTGGGCCCACTGCGCTACCCACAGGGCCATGACCAATCCGAACCTAGACTCATGTCCAAATTCCTGCCCACTCCCCGTAACCCTTAATTCCCTTTACTTCTAGGAAACTGTCTATTTCTGTTTTAAATTTATGTAATGATGTAGCTTCTACAGCTTTTTGGGGCAGCATATTCCATGAACCTACCACCCTCTGAGTGAAGTAGTTCCTTCTCATCTCAGTTTTGAAAGAGCAGCCCCTTATTCTAAGACTATGCCCCCTAGTTCTAGTTTCACCCATCATCGGGAACATCCTCCCCGCATCCACCTGATCCAACCCCGTCACAATCTTATATGTTTCAATAAGATGGCCTCTCATTCTTCTGAACTCCAATGAGTAGAGTCCCAATCTACCCAACCTCTCCTCATATGTCCATCCCCTCATCCCCGGTATTAACCGAGTGAACCTTCTTTGTACTGACTCGAGAGCAAGTATGTCTTTTCTTAAGTATGGACACCAAAACTGTATGCAGTATTCCAGGTGCGGTCTCACCAATACCTTGTACAACTGAAGCAATACCTCCCTATTTTTATATTCTATCCCCCTAGCAATGAAAGCCAACATTCCATTTGCCTTCTTAATCACTTGCTGCACCTGCATACTAACCTTTTGAGTTTCGTGCACCAGGACCCCCAGATCCCTTTGCACTTCAGTACTTTCCAATTTCTTGCCATTTAGATAATAACTTGCTCTACTATTTTTCCTGCCAAAGTGCATAACCTCACACTTTCCAGTATTGTATTCCATCTGCCAAATCTCTGCCCACTTACTTAGCCTGTCTATGTCCCCTTGCAGATTTTTTATGTCCTCCTCACTCACTACTTTCCCTCCCATCTTAGTATCATCTGCAAACTTTGATATGTTACACTCGGTCCCCTCCTCCAAATCATTAATATAGATTGTAAAGAGTTGGGGACCCAGCACTGACCCCTGCGGAACACCACTAGTTACTGATTGCCAGTCTGAGAATTAATCATTTATCCCAACTCTCTGCCTTCTGTTAGATAGCCAATCCTCTATCCATGCCAGAATATTACCCCCAATTCCGTGATTTTTTATTTTAAGCAATAATCTTGTGTGGCACCTTGTCAAATGCCTTTTGGAAGTCTAAATACACCACATCCACTGGTTCCCCTTTATCCACCCTGTATGTTACTTCCTCAAAGAACTCCAGCAAATTTGTCAAACATGACTTCCCCTTCATAAAACCATGCTGACTTTGTCCTATTAAATTATGATTATCCAAATGTCCCGTTACTGTCTCCTTAATAATGGACTCCAAAATTTTACCTACCACAGATGTTAGGCTAACCGGTCTATAGTTTCCAGCCTTCTGTCTACTGCCCTTTTTAAATAAGGGTGTTACATTAGCAGTTTTCCAGTCTGCCGGGATCTTTGCTGAGTCCAGGGAGTTTTGGAAAATTATTACCAATGCATCCACAATCCCTACCGCCACTTCCCTCAAGACCCTAGGATGTAAGCCATCAGGTCCAGGTGATTTATCCGCCTTGAGTCCCATTATTTTACCGAGTACCACTTCCTTAGTGATTTTGATTGTGTTTAGCTCCTCCCCCCCCCCCATAGCCCCCTGTTTGTCCAGTGTTGGGATATTCTTAGTGTCCTCTACTGTAAAGACTGATACAAAATATTCATTCAGTGTATTTGCCATCTCCATATTTCCCACCATTAATTTCCCGGTCTCATCCTCTAAGGGACCAACATTTACTTTAGCCACCCTTTTTCTTTATATAATTATAAAAACTCTTACTATCTGTTTTTATATTTTTTGCTAATTTACTTTCATAATCTATCTTCCCTTTCTTAATCAATCTTTTTGTCATTTTTTGCTGTCTTTTAAAGTTTTCCCAATCCTCTATCCTCCCACTAGATTTGACTACCTTAAAGGCCCTTGTTTTTAGTCGGATACTATCCTTAATTTCTTTACTTAGCCACGGATGACTGTCTTTTCTTTTACACCCTTTTTTTCTCAGTGGAATATATATTTTTTGGAAGTTGTAAAATAACTCCTTAAATGTACACCACTGATCATGTATCATCTTACCCTTTAATCTATTTTCCCAATCCACTCTACTCAATTCCGCTCGTATATCTTCATAGTCTCCTTTATTCAAGCTTAGCACGCTTGTTTGAGATCCAACCTTCTCACCCTCTAATTGAATATGGAATTCAACCATGTTATGGTCACTCATTCCAAGGGGATCCTTTACTAGGACATTTTTAATCAATCCTGTCTCGTTACACAGGACCAGATCTAAGGTTGCTTGCCCCCTGGTCGGTTCAGTTACATACTGCTCAAGAAACCCATCCCTAATACACTCAATGAACTCATCCTCAAGGCAGCCCTGCCCAATTTGATTTGTCCAATTAATATGATAGTTAAAATCCCCCATAATTATAGATGTTCCCTTAATACAAGCCTCAACTATTTCCTGATTGATACTCCGTCCAACAGAGTTGCAACTGTTCGGAGGCCTATAGACTACGCCCACTAGTGTTTTTCTCCCCTTATTATTACTTATCTCCACCCAAACTGTTTCATTATCCTGATCTTTTGACCCAATATCATTTCTCTGTATTACAGTGATTCCTTCCTTTATTAACATAGCCACCCCACCTCCCCTTCCTTCCTGCCTGTCCTTCCTGATCGTTAAATAACCTGGTATGTTTAATTCCCAGGCATTGTCACCTTGCAGCCATGTTTCTGTAATGGCCACAAGATCATACCCATATGTAGTTATTTGTGCCATTAACTCGTCTATTTTGTTACGAATGCTACGTGCATTCAGATAGAGAACTTTCAAATATGTTTTGTGACACTTAGTTCCTGCTTTTGCCCTTTTTATTACTTTACCTTTTACTCCATACCTTCTGCCCCTTCCTGACACACTCTGGTTTTTAATTTCCCCACTGCTACTTAAGTCTATGACCTTCTCTGTTGTCATTTTTATTATTTGCTCTCTAGGAACCTCCCCCCCACTAGTTAGTTTAAAGCCCTCTCTACAGCCCTAGTTATATGATCCGCCAGGACTCTAGTCCCAGCACTGGCCAAGTGAAGCCCGTCCCAACGGAACAGCTCCCTCCTGCCCCAGTACTGGTGCCAGTGTCCCAGGAAGCAAAACCCATTTCTCCCACACCAGTCTTTGAGCCACTCATTTAACTCTCTAATTTTATTTGTCCTAGCCAAATTTGCTCGTGGCTCAGGTAATAATTCAGAGATTATTACCCTTGAGGTTCTGTTTTTTAATTTGACCCCTAGCTGCTCGTACTCCTTTAACAGAACCAGCTTCCTTGTCCTATCTACGTCGTTTGTACCAACATGGACCATGACAACTGGATCCACCCCCTCCCACTGCAAGTTTTTTTCCATCCCAGAGGAGATGTCCTTAACCCTGGCACCGGGCAGGCAACACAGCCTACGGGACTCTCGCTCTCGGCTGCAGAGAACTCTATCCCCCTAATAATACTATCCCCTACCACTACAACATTTCTATTTACTCCCCCCTCTTGAATGGCCCCCCGTTCCACGGTGCTGTGGCCAGGTTGCTCATCCTCCCTGCAGTCCCCGCTCCTGTCCCCACAGGGAGTAAGAACCTCGAACCTGTTGGACAAGAGCAAGGGCTGCGGCTTCTCCAACACTACCTCCTGGATCCCCGTACCTGCCTCACTCGTAGTTACACCGTCCTGTCCCTGACCATGGGCTACATCTGAATTAGTTAACTTCATAGGTGTGACCACCTCCTGAAACACAGAGTCCAGGTACTTCTCCCCCTCCCTGATGTGTCACAGTGTCTGAAGCTCAGACTCCAGCTCATCAACATGGAGCTGGAGTTCCTGTAGCAGCAGACACTTGTCACAGATGTAATCACCGTGAGCCTCAATGGGGTCCACCGGCTCCCACATCTCGCAACAGTAACACATCACCTGCTCCATTCTATGTAATTAATTACATTTTTTATTGTTAGTTATGGACACTCTCTGCCCGATTATAGATGCTAGTATCCCCTCTAATTAATTGGATTTAAATTAAATCAATCCCTCTAAATTACACCAGTTAAATGGTTTACCAACAGTCACTCTGCACCAGAAAGGCCTTATTAACTACAACCCACAGAGTTTAAGTTTAAAAAGAGAGAACTACTCACCAACCAATTACTTACCTGCTTTCTGGTGACGTCACACCTCGATTATTTTTACCTCTCTCCCTCCCTCCGAGTTCGGAGACTGGTCCCGCCTTACCTGGTCTCTGGAGCCTTTTAAACCCTCTGCCGCCGCCTCGCCTCATGCAGGTCTGCCGCTGCACCAGGAAGCTGACAAAGATGGAAAAAGGAAGGCACACCTCACTCACCAAACTCGCAGCTTAGCACTCTGTTCCAATCTGCACTCTAGTCTCCCTTATTTATACTGCTGAGATTTAAATAAGTGAGCTCTCTGGCAGTTACAGAACCAGATTAGACCAGTTAATTAATTAATTACTATCACCTGCTCTCCAGCACAGAGCTTGCTTAGCCCTGCCCAAACCTGGAAGAAACTTAAAACTTGAAACAGTAAATTTAAATGCTAATTGCAAGCACACAAGACTAGAATTTATAAAAAATTATAAAAATAAGAGATTAACCTTTAAGATTTACTCCCTCACTCACCAAACTCGCAGTTTAGCACTCTGTTCCAATCTGCACTCTGTCTATCTAGCTACCCATTGTAGCTCTTCTATAACTTCTTGGCTGAGATCAGTTAACTTCTGCACAAATCGGGAACCAAATTACCCCCAGAATTAAGCACATTGTCATTGATGAACCCATGTTGTATCTTCAATGGCCACTGTATGTTGAGGGGAGAGTGTTTTCCATTCAGTGAGGTATGATTTATGCAGAGACTGGCATTGCTTTCTGAGCGTATTAAGTACCTGAGGCAGATGCACAACAGCTGGATACGTGACGTTCCGCTGGGCTAAGAACAGAAAGGAAAACCCGACACCTCCAGGCCAGCCGTCTATTGAGCCGATCGACACCGGCAATGGGCTTCGATTTCTTTTCTCCCAAGGAACGCGCGGAGTCAGTGTGCAGTTCAGCCCTGAAGGTTGTGGATTTGATGGAAAGTCCAGGCTGAAGATCTTGCTTTTCTCTCACTGGTGGGTGTGGTGACCACAGACGTGAGGTTGCACCTCTTAGAAAGGTCATCACCGCGTGTTGCGTGATGGCTGCTGTGTCACTGCACGGGGCTGCCCCGATGGTCAAGTCCCTGAGATAAAGTACGATTCTCTATCCACTGTCACCACTGGTATTAAATCAGGCACTACAGGGTCCATTTTACGAATTCACACTTCGAGCTCGAAGCCTTTGCCTGCCAGGAACACACGCGACAGGAATTGGTGCACAGAGGAGAGAGTGGGCCCCTGAGGTCATTCTATACAATAAAAGTTAATGGTCTGGCGTTTCCTCCTCCTTAGGCACAACCCAGAAGTTGCGCCCGAAATAGCGCCGGAAGCTGCGCCCATTTTGCCGATGTCAAGTTACGCTCAAGTATCCTCCCAATCTCGTTAGAATACGCCCAAACTTAAACTCAAAATGGCCGTAAATTGGCATCAATCAGCGTACACACTCAGGGCCCACGGAAACGCCGAACCCACACCTGAACATTTCTTCTTTGAGTCTTAAAATTTAAGTTTCAATTCATTTAACCATCATTCATGCACATCAGGCACAGCATGTTTAATAAAAGAAAGATAGAAAGAACTTGCATTTATATAGCGCCTTTCACGACCTCAGGATGTCCCAAAGCACTTTACAGCCAATGAAGTACAATGCACAAAGTACAATGAAGCCAATTTGCGCACAGCAAGGTCCCACAAACAGCAGTGAGATCAATGGCCAGATCATCTGTTCTAGTGATGTAGATTGAGGGATGAATACAGGCCAGAACCTGCAATTAGGGAAGCTTTTCCATTTTTAATGCACTTACTCCCAGAACTCCGCAATCTTTTAGGGCACATCATTGGTTTGCCCTCAGATAACGTGTGTATCTGGGCACAAGTGCGGAGGGAACTCCAGGCCAATATATGGAAGATCCTGCAAGGCCGGCTGACTTCCGTTCCCCTATTCCTTGATAAATGATCTTGTGCGCTCCAGTTCAATCTTTTCCATGATTTTTTGTATTCACTGAGTAAGGATGTTAGCAGTAGGAATGAAACTCTCCCATTCAGGCACCCAGCATCGTGAACTCTCTACTCAGTGGCTCAGTGATAGCACGTTCACCTCTGAATCAGATGGTCATAGGTTCATAGTCCCACTCCAGAGATTCGAGCACAAAATCTAGGCTGACACCTCAGTGCAGTGCTGAGGGAGTGCTGCACTGTCGGAGGTGGCGTCTTTTGGATGAGACGTTGAACCGAGGCCCCCGTCTGCCCTCCCAGGGGGACATAATAGAGCTCATGACAATATTTCGAAGAAGAGCAGGGGAGTAATCCCCAGTGTCCTGGTCAACATTTATCCTTCAATCAACATCACTAAAGCAGATTATTTGGTCATTTATTTCATTGCTGTTTGTGGGAGCTTGCTGTGTGCAAATTGGCTGACGCTTTTCCTATATTACAACAGTGGCTATACTTCAAAAGTACATTATTGGCCGTAAAGCACTTTAGGACGTCCTGAGGTCATGAAAGGTGCTATATAAATACAAGTTCTTTCTTTCCTTTTTTCTTTACTCTTCCCCAATCGCAGGAGACCAGTACTAGTGTCACGTTTTCTATTTTGAACAGTACCCATCTATGGCCTCACTGAGCACAATAGCCAGCTTAATGCCAACCGGTGTCGAATTGGGCAGGTCTGCACTGAGGGCCTGGGTTGACTTGGGGTTATGTCGAAACTGCCAAAAATCAGTCAGCGGTGAAAACAGATGTGCGTTCCCTCAGCCCGGGCTGGATTCAAACACGGATCCTAGTGGAAAGGGCAGCGTGCTAACCTGCTGTGCTGCCCTGTCCCCCATAACCACTCTCTTGTGATCTAATGGAAAGCAGCATTGCGCATTCAGATCGGTTGTATTTAGCGCAGCTCCTCCCCACAGCCCAAACTCTGCAGAGACAGGCACGCATGTGTGTTTAATAAATGATACATCTTTTTATTTTACAGAGAACTCTACACTGAGAAAGAAGTCGAGGTAAGTCCAGCATCCTGGTTTTTTTATTGTCAATGTTCATCTGTGGAGGGTAACTCACCCGTGCTTGGTCCAGTCCTCAACCAATGCACCTTCCAGCCGATAGTGATCAGGAGTGGGAACCCTGGCTGATATTCCCCCCCCACCCCTCCCTTCCCCACCAGCCTAGAGGTGCTGAGGCCAATTGCTGCAACTGCTACTGCAGTTGAGTGAAGCGGCTCAGCACAGACCGGGAACGATCTGTTCCCAATGGCTCAGTTAGACGCTGCCTCTGCTAACTGGGCCGTCGGGTGAGCCATTGGGTTAAACCAGCTGTCAGAACATTTAACAAGTAACTGTCCCCCCCCCCCCAACACGTTCATTCAAAATCCTTGTCCTCGTCTTCAAATCTCTCCATGGTCTTGCCCGTGGTCTTCGAACCTTGTATCCTCACCTGCACCTTTCGGCCCTCCGACTCTGTCCACCCCCACCTCTCTTCACCCCACCATTAGTGACACATTCGTCACCACCTTGACCATACTCTCTGGGACTCCCTCCCTAAACTCCTCCCCTTCTTCACTTCTCTCTCCATCTTCAAAAAAAACTTCTCAAAAGCCACCTTTTTGGCCATCCCTACCGAACCGTTCCCTCTGTGGCTCGTAATCCACTTTTATTTCTGACCTCCTGAGATGTTTTTGTTTTGATGTTAAAGGCACTATATAAATGCAAGTTGTTGTTGTAACTACCAGAGAAGAATAGTTAATCTGTGGCATCTGCAGTGAAGTGTTAAATAAGTGCAAAGGAAGATTTGGGGAGCCCGAGATATGCATTCCCAACAGGCAAGGGATGTTAAACACAGGCCCCGCCTACCCTCTCAGGCGGAGGCTAAATATCCCATGACGCTTTTCGAAGAAGAGGCAGGGGAATTATCCCCGGTGTCCTGGACAATATTTATCCCTCAACCAACACCTAAACCAGATTATCTGGTCATTATCACATTGCTGTTTGTGGGAGCTTGCTGTGCACAAATTTGCTGCTGTGTTTCCTACATTACAACAGTGACTCCACTTCGAAAGTACTTCATTGGCTGTAAAGCACTTTGGGAAGTCCTGAGGTTGTGAAAGGCGCTATATAAATGCAAGGTCTTTCTTTCTGTGGGAGATTGACTGGTTTTGACTCAGTGTTTCCTCAAAGCACTGAGTCCAACATCGGAAACTCTCTAGGGGGAGTTAGAGAATCAAGGAAGAGCAGCCATTCCCACCCCACACTGACGTATTGTGCGCTGATGCTCTGAGCTGTTGCACCATCTCACCAGCCCCGTGACAGTGAGAATTCGAACCCTAATGCAAGCTGTGAAGCCACAGGGACCTCAGTAGGATTCAGATCGAGGTTTCTTTTTCTGACACTGCAGAACTCTCTTTTTTTCCCCCAAGTCTGCGTTCATACACCTGTCTCTCGCATTCAAATCTGACATGTTCACCTTGAAGCAAAGGCTCGAAGTAGAGGAACGAGCCCGGGACGTCGCTGAAGAAAACATCCAGAAGGAGCTGGAGGGATGCAAAATAATACTGCAGGTAATGGAGGAGTGGAGATAGGTGCTGGAGGGATGCAAAATAATCCTGCAGGTAATGGAGGAGTGGAGATAGGTGCTGGAGGGATGTAGAGTAATACTGAAGATACTGGGGGATTGGGGCAAGGTGCTGGAGGGATGCAGAATAATACTGAAGATACGGGGGGAATGGGGCCAGGTGCTGGAAGGATGCAGAGTAATATTGAAGATACGGGGGGAATGGGGCCAGGTGCTGGAAGGATGCAGAGTAATACTGAAGATACGGGGGGAATGGGGCAAGGTGCTGGAGGGATGTAGAGTAATACTGACGATACTGGGGGAATGGGGCCAGGTGCTGGAAGGATGCAGAGTAATATTGAAGATACTGGGGGAATGGGGCAAGGTGCTGGAGGGATGTAGAGTAATACTGACGATACTGGGGGATTGGGGCCAGGTGCTGGAAGGATGCAGAGTAATATTGAAGATACTAGGGGATAGGAGCAAGGTGCTGGAGGGATGTAGAGTAATACTGAAAATACTGGGGGAATGGGGCCAGGTGCTGGAAGGATGCAGAGTAATATTGAAGATACTGGGGGAATGGGGCAAGGTGCTGGAGGGATGCAGAGTAATATTGAAGATACTGGGGGAATGGGGCCAGGAGCTGAAGGGTAGAAAGTAATACTTGTTTGTAATAATTTGTTGCAACTGCACCCATCCAGATAAGAACACAACACAAGAGCATAAGAAATAGGAGCAGGAGCAGGCCATTCGGCCCCTCGAGCCTACTCCGCCATTCAAAAAGATCATGGCTGATCTGATTTTGGCCTCAACTCCACTTTCCTGTCCGCTCCCCATAACCCTTGACTCCCCTGTTGCTCAAAAATCTGTCTATCTCAGCCTTGAATATATTCAATGACTCAGCATCCACAGCTCTCTGCGGCAGAGAATTCCAAAGATTCACAACCCTCTGAGAGAAGAAATTCCTCCTCATCTCTGTCTTAAACGGGCGACTGAGATTATGTCCCCTCGTTCTAGATAACCCCACGAGGGGAAACATACTCTCAGCATCCACCCTGTCCAACCCCCTCAGAATCTTATATGTTTCAATAAGATCACCTCTCATTCTTCTAAACTCCAATGAGTATAGGCCCAACCTGCTCAACCTTTCCTCATAAGACAACCTTTCCATCCCAGGAATCAACCTAGTGAACCTTCTCTGAACTGCCTCCAATGCAAGTATATCCCTCCTTAAATAAGGGGACCAAAACTGTACGCAGTACTCCAGGTGTGGTCTCACCACCGCCCTGTACAGTTGTAGCAAGACTTCCCTACTTTTATACTCTATCCCCCTTGAAATAAAGGCCAACATTCCATTTGTCTTCCTAATTACTTGTTGCACCTGCATGTTAACTTTTTGTGTTTCATGTATGAGGACACCCAAATCCCTCTGTACCGCCGCATTCTGTAGTCTTTCTCCATTTAAATAATATTTTTCTTTTCTATTGTTCCTACCAAAGTGGATAACTTCACATTTTCCCACATTATACTCCATCTGCCAAATTCTTGCCCACTCACTTAACCTATCTATATCTCTTTTCAGACTCTTTGGGGTAAAAATTCAGTTGGTTGCGCCTCCCGTTAGCGCCTTAAGAGGGCGCTAATGGGGCGCAAAGCCGCTAACGCCCGGGCGCAGCCATGTTTGCGCCGCTCGGGAACTTAACTTGACATTGTGCGGCGGCGCTAAAACTTACCGCTGCGACCACCTGCGCGCGCAGATTGTGATGTCATTCCATGGTGCAACGCCCTTGTGGCGCCCCGGAGCAGAAATTGAGTGGCGCCCCCTGCCTTACCGCCTGGCGCTTCCAACGACCAGAAGACTGGAACGCTATCAATCGCTGTGGGGCTGGGGGGGGCGCTATTTAAAGGGGGCCTCTTCCTGTCTTTTATTGTTGGTGGCATTTTTGAACTACGCATTCTGAGAGAGAGAGGGAGAGACTTCTGGAGAGATTCAACGTTGTGTGAAGGAGTTTTGGGTACTGAGCAGCACTTTGCAGGTTCATTTTGATTTGCCATTCCTTGTATCGATTTAGCAGAGACTGTGGGAGCTGCACTCTGAGCTCTTTGCCTGGTACTCTCCATTGTTCTTTCCAGCACATTTGATGTGCAAGTCTCTCCAGGCCGAGATTCAAGGCTGCAATGAACAGGATGTGGATGGAAAGCAAGATTAACCATCCCCTTTAAGAACTGGCTCGTGCCATTGTGTGTGTGTTCCATTGCTGACTGACATTACATGAGCTTCGCCAGCGCTCTGAGTTAGCGCCTCACTGCTCGGCCTTTGCGCCTTAAGACAGGTGTGCAGCGCCTGCTTTAGCGCTCCACTCACCTCCCGGGGCGGTAAAAGTGAAGTTTCCAGTCAGTGCCGATAATTAGCGCCAGGCGCTAATATTTGCGTCCAGACGATATTTGCGCCCCAAATGGGGCGCGACCTAATTTCTACCCCTTTATGTCCTCCTCACAACTTGCTTTCCCACCTATCTTTGTATCGTCCGCAAACTTGGCTGCAATACACTCGCTTCCTTCATCCAAGTCATTAACATAGATTGTAAATAGTTGAGGCCCCAGCACTGATCCCTGTGGCACCCCACTAGTTACAGATTGCCATCCTGAGAACGACCCATTTATCCCGACTCTCTGTTTTATGTTAGTTAGCCAATCCTCTATCCAATCTAATATATTACCCCCATGAGGATGTTCAGAAGCTGACGGCTGTGATTGGTTCTGTGCAGAAACTAAAGGCAGTTTGTACAGATGGGCGGCGCCAGGAGATTCTGAAACAGCTGGAGTGGAATCTTCAGATCCTCGAAACCTCGATCACACGAGTGGCCAACAGTTCCGAGGTACTGGGAGCCGTGCACCAGGTGTGTCTGGGTTTGTTCTCATAGGGTGCACTCTTTCAATGCATTATCTGTATGTGTGTTATTGATCATCAATCTGTGTACATACTCAATTTATGTGCTAGTATCAGAGTTTCAGTACCGGATGTGTTGTAATGTCCCTGTCAGCAAACTATACCACTGCCAGTGCCAGGGACCCCAACACTAGACCAGTACCACTGCCAATCTCAGGGACCCCTACACTAGACCAGTACCACTGCCAGTGCCAGGGACCCCTACACTAGACCAGTACCACTGCCAGTGCCAGGGACCCCTACACTAGACCAGTACCACTGCCAATCTCAGGGACCCCAACACTAGACCAGTACCACTGCCAGTGCCAGGGACCCCAACACTAGACCAGTACCACTGCTAGTGCCAGGGACCCCAACACTAGACCAGTACCACTGCCAATCTCAAGGACCCCAACACTAGACCAGTACCACTGCCAATCTCAGGGACCCCAACACTAGACCAGTACCACTGCCAATCTCAGGGACCCCAACACTAGACCAGTACCACTGCCAGTGCCAGTACCAGGCACAGTGATATTTCTGAACTTGCTCCACACCCCTTCTCCAGGACTCCTACCTCCAGACACTGCTCCAGTTTTGAATGCCCTGGATACTGTGTGGCAGGAGCTCATGAGATCAGGAGATTCCACCACACTGTGCATGACATTCAAATCTGGAGCAGGAACAGGAGGTAGAAATCCCAGTATCACTTGGGGAGTGAAACCAAGAGTGACATTCCTTCGCTGCACCCAGTCCTGATTCTCCAGCCTGATAGTCCTTCCCTAGTTTCTTCCTCAGTTCTGTTGTTTTACTTCGTTGCTGTAAAGTTTTCGTGATAGGGTTGTGCATTAATAAAGTTTTGGATGGGGTTGAGAGGAACTACTCGGTATATTGTGATTGTACAAAGTGTGGTAATGTAGGAAATGCAGGTAAGAAAGAAAGAACTTGCATTTATAGAGGAAACATGGCAGCCAATTTGCATAGAGCAAGATCCCACACATAGCAATGTGATAATGACCAGATAATCTGTTTTAGTGATGTTGATTGAGGGATAAATATTGGCCCCAGGACACCAGGGATAACTCCGCTGCACACCATGAATGTTCACAACATGTACGGGAAATTTGAGTAGCAAAGTTCATTTACTCTTGTGGTACATTCTCATGAGTGCTAGTTATACACAGGCGCCAACCAGGTTATTCTATTTTATTTGGAATGGGTTAATGCCCGTGTAAAAGTGGCACACAGGAATGTAATGCAAGCTTTAATAGTTTGTACTTGAACTTCGCTGGCTAGAACTTTAGGTGTCCTGAACAACAAGAAGCAATTTGAGTAGGGTTGCTTGCGTTTGCCTGGCCCCAAAAGTGATCAGGAAGCAGGATAGGGACAGGCCAGGAGGTGGGATCATGGTTTGAGTACTAACATTTGCTTTGCGACCCATGCAATTCATTGAAAGCTTTAATCACCTCAAGTAACTACCATGAGACATGGAAGTAAATGGAGGAGTGGGGTTCTGTTTTAAAAGTCAGACTTTTCAGCCCTAAATTTAACCCCACCTGCCTGGAAGGATTCCCTGTGGGCAAAGAGGAGCAGGGTAATCCTCTGGGCCCTGCAAGGAATCCTTGGGTCTCCCCAGCCCTGACCTTCTCTCTCCCTCCCAGCACTGGCAACTGTTGGTAACACCGCTCTATCATAGGAACAGGAGGAGGCCATTCAGCCACTCGAGCCTGTTCCGCCATTCAATTAGATCATGGCTGATCTGCATCTTAACTCCATTTACCCACCTTTGCTCCATATCCCTTAATATCCTTGTCTAACTAAAGTCCACTACCCTTTGTGTGAAGAAATGCTTCCTGACCTCAGCCCTAAGGTTATTCCCCCTTGTTCTGGACTCTCCCGCCAGAGCAAATAGTTTATTTCTATCCACCCTATCAAATCCTTTAATCATCTTAAACACCTCAATTAGATCACCCTGACTCTTCCGTACTCAATTCTTCTCTCCGCACTAACCTTATCCCAGGAACCATTCCCTAGGGCCCCTGCGGAGTCTGGCTCCTGCCCCAATTCCCACTGAACTAGCAATGCTGGAGCATGCACTGTAATAATCGGAATTAGGAAGAGGGATAGTGGATACACTTCTTGGACAGTACGACACTTCCCCTGGGGAAGCTGCCCTCACTCGGAGCATGGATCAGAGACATGCCTACAACACTATAGTCCTCATCAGTCTCCGACACACGCTCCCTGCGGCACTGGAAGCTCAGGATCGTGGAATCGCTCCCTTATGTATGATGTCTTGCAGGAAGCACGCGTGAGTCGGGGCGTGCAGGTGATGATCCAGCACATGGAGAATCTGAAGTGTATACACACCAAGGAACATGCGGAGCTCCAGGAGATGAAGAAAATCATTCAGCAGAACTCCAGGAACAGACAGTTCGGAGACATAAGAGGTAAGGACAGCCAACAGGGCGGATATCATCAGTATTCCAGGTCCTCAAGGGACTAGATGAAGTGAGCCCCCATAATATGTTTGAGATCCCCACAAGCTCTCGAACCAGGGGACGTGGGCTCAAAGTTTGAAGAGGGAAGGTGCATAGACCGGTTAGGTTTATCGAACTAGATTCTCCTTCCCGATCCCCTCCCTCCTGAGATTGGGTGAGACAACGTCGGAGAATGATGGACTATTCGGGCGGTGAGGCCTACAGCCCCCTCACCAACCGGCCTGCGTTTCCCTTCCCCCGCTGGCCGACCCATCCATGCCCGCCACATGCAAATGGCGATGGGGTGAAGCAGCCCAGCTCCCCACTGAATTTTCTTTGCCTCCGCCTGTGTTACAGCTACTTCCCAGGGCCGTCATGGGGAAGGTTACGGTACGACCCCAGGACACGACAGTCATGGCTCCGAGGTCCCCTCAACGGAGAGACAGCACCTTGTAGCGGCTTCTTCTCCCACCATTCTGGCCCCCACCTACCTTGCATCGTAGGCCTCAGTTTCTGCTGAGGCCTACAAGGCAGCCACGGTGCAGATCTTCAGGCCGCTTTAGTTGCCCGGCCTCTTCAGCAGCAGTGGTCCCGTGCAGAACCGCTGGGATTCTGCAACTGGCCACAGACCACCTTGGCATTCCCGATGAGCCCCAACCCAGGAAACTGGGCCAGGGTCACAGCGGTATCGGTGGGGTGGGCAGGAGCCCCGCTGGGAGCAGACTCCCTGCCAGCTACGTACACAGAATGTGTGGAACAGACTGTCTAAGGCAGTGGAGGCTAAGGGCTGGATTTTGATACTGGGGCGGGTTGGGGTCGTGTCATCTGCATTTCGTGTTATCCACCCGCCTGCAATTGGATGTGGGAGATTGATGCAATTTTCACTTAATTGGGCAATTGAGTTCCAGCATGTGGGAACCCATGAACCAATTAGTGGTTTCAGTCTGAAAGTCGCCTCTGATGATGTCATCATTGCTGCTGCATTGCAGGTCAGAGACTGCCTGGCCTTTGCTGTGAGAGGACCTAGATGCAAAATAAGCAGCAGCTCAGAGAGAGAGAGAGAGAGAGAGGTCCTCTCACAGCAAAGGCCAGGCAGTCTCTGAAGACATTCAATGCAGCATCAGAGGCGACTTTCAGACCTAATACTACTACTCCCTTCATCACATCTCCGTTGTAATAGTGGACCTGCAGCTGATAGTCAGCTATCCACTTGTGCTCCCGCCAGGTTTCACTGGCGTGTTTCACATCAGGCGTGCTTCACGTCAGAAAAGGGTTAAACTAGCTAAAACATTTCAAAATGGCATTACAGAGCCAATTTAGGGCTTGTTAAGGGCTTTAATGGCCTCTCCCGCCTCTTGGAGGCGGGATGGAGTCGGGAACACCGCACACGATTTTATCAAAATTGCGTGGAGGCGGAATGGAGGCGGGATCAGGCCCGCCCGCCACTTTCGCAATTTTAACCCCCCACACGCTTCCAAACCCGCCTCCACGGCCCTATGAAAATCCAGCCCGCTGAGTGAGGACATTTTAAGGGGGAATTGGACAGATATTTGAAGGAATGGGCGACTGAGGGGGAGGGTGGGCTAACCTTATTTTCCTTTTAATTAGATTTGTTCTCAGAATGTGGGCGATGCTGGCTTGGCCACATTTTTGGGCCTTCTTCTGTGGCAATTGTCTGTTCAAATGAGTGGCTCAGTCGTCCACTTCAGAGGCTGTTGCAAGCCAAGCATATAACACGGGACTGGAGTCACGTGTAGGCTGGACTGAGCAGGTGCCTTTCCTATTAATGGACCAGCTGCTTTTTACTCTGATCTTTTTTCCAGGTTCTAAGCCCAACTTTTAAATACGGGGGGGGGGATTCTGAACTCTGAGCTGCGAGTCCAATAGCATGACCAGGGCCCGACCACGTCCCTCAAACTACCAGCTCCACTCCTGCACAACACCAGAGCTTTGGTTCAACCCTCTTCTCCAGCAGCACCGCAATGTTTAAAACATCCAGGTTTCTAAACGCTGTAATGTGTTCTGTTGCAGACGATGCCGACTTTCGAAATAAGCATCAAATGATGAGAGCTATACATCAGGTAAATCAGCAGCACCGGGCTTGTTACCATGGAGATATCTGAAATATGGTAAATTTAGGAGGGAGTGATCACACCTCTCGTAATGAAGACTTAGAGAGGCAATAGACAATGGCGAATTTGATCTTCACGTTCTTTGCTCCTGATAATTTCTATGAAGTGTGATCTTAGTAACACGCGGGTTATGGTTGAAATTCCGCCATCCACTATTTTAATCTATTGAGTTAATGACTTCATTCAAATGGTATTTAGAGGAATTTCACATGTGTGACCTCAGCCCATTAATTGCTGAGTGCAGTATCTCTATCTCATCCAAGTTGTGTTGCCTGTTCACATCACTGTTAAAAACCTATAGTGGAGCGGTGAGTTACTGCCCTTTCACCTCTGAAACCTGGATTGAAATCTAACCCAGACTGGTGAGATCAAAGTTTCCTGGCATGCTTTCCTTTTTATTAATTCGTTTTTATGGGATCTGGGCGTTGCTGGCAAGGCCAGCATTTATTGCCCAACCCTAGTTGCCCTTGAGAAGGTGGTGTGAGCCGCCTTCTTGAACCGCTGCAGTCCGTGTGGTGAAGGTGCTCCCACAGTGCTGTTAGGGAGGGAGTTCCAGCATTTTGACCCAGTGACGATGAAGGATCGACGATATACTTCTAAGTCAGGATGGTGTGTGACTTGGAGGGGAACTTGGAGGTGGTGGTGTTCCCATGCGTCTGCTGCCCTTGTCCTTCTAGGTGGTAGAGGTCGCGGGTTTGGGAAGTGCTGCCGAAGAAGCCTTGGTGAGTTGCTGGAGTGCATCTTGTAGATGGTACACACTGCAGCCACGGTACGCCGGTGGTGGAGGGAGTGAATGTTTAAGGTGGTGGATGGGGTGCCAATCAAGCGGGCTGCTTTGTCCTGGATGGTGTCGAACTTCTTGAGTGTTGTTGGAGCTGCACTCATCCAGGCAAGTGGAGAGTATTCCATCACACTCCTTACTTGTGCCTTGTAGCTGGTGGAAAGGCTTTGGGGAGTCAGGAGGTGAGACACTCGCCGCAGAATACCCAGCCTCTGACCTGCTCTTGTTGCCACAGTATTTATGTGGCTGGTCAGGTTAAGTTTCTGGTCAATGATGACCTTATGGAGCAAAGGCGGGTAGATGGAGTTAGGTCACAGATCAGCCATGATCTAATTGAATGGCGGAACAGGCTCGAGGGGCTGAATGGCCTCCTCCTGCTCCTATGTTCCTAGTCGAAAGAATTGGCAGGCAGTCCCAGCCCAGTTCCACAAAGGTATTACAAGCGTACAAAATTGACGGGTAGGAGAAGACCAGCTGGTCTATCAAGCCTGTCGCACACGCATGATGGCTGGAGCATCATGACCAGACACTTCCTACCCTTACCCCGCCCGCCCCCCCCACCCCCACACACCCTTCCCTCAAAACACGCAGCTATGTAATCTCCTGGGAGAGGCAAAATAAACAGCCAAAAACCCAGGGCCAATAAGGGAAAAATATATTCTGAAAAAATAAATATATGCAAGAATGCATATAAATATTTAAAAAAAACATTTATGCAAGTCTTTCCAAATATAATTCACTGTGCTTTTACTGATCATAATTAGGTATTTAAAGTCAGTGAACCAAATGGCACAAAGCTGTCAATAATTTGTGCATTAAATTGTGCATCTCGCTCAGAGCAGGCCAGAGGACCAGCCTGGACAATAACAGTGTATCACGGTGAGTGAGGCAGCAGAGCCTGCTCCTCTGAGCTTGCCGAGCAGGAGGAGTTTAATTCCACATCTATGGTCGGAGCGGTCAATGTCGGGAGATTTTCATTTGTGAGTCAGCCTCATACATCAGCTCGCACTGGAAATCTAAATATGGTTAAAACCGGCAAGTTGTGTGCGTCACACGGGCTGGAGGAGACACAAAGTCGCTGTTTTGGTGCCCCTGTTACTACGTGTGTGGCCCATTCAGAGTCACTGCTTTCTGGGAGTTAATCCCAGAGTCACTGAGCCACCTGCCCTGGTAATAGAGGCAGCGAATGTAAGCAACAGTTGGTCTCTAAACGGACACCGTCTGCACTTTAAAAAAATTAATTCTTGGGACATGGGCGTTGCTGGCAAGGCCAGCATTTATTGCCCATCCCTAGTTTCATAGGGGTAAAAATTGAGTCGCGCCCCATTTGGGGCGCTAACCTCGCCGGGGCGCGACTTTTAGCGCCCCGAAAAAATTAGCGGCCCCGCGCCGGAACTTCAGTGGTTGCGCCCCAAGAGGGAAGCGGGGCGCAACTGGAAGCACCCCGCATCCCTCTTGGGGCGCTGCGAGTGAATATCCTGGCGCTACGTGGCGCTGCGGCACGTCGCGCCGCGGTATTGCAGGCCTTCCTCCCCTTCTTAAAGGGGAGGGACCCTGCGCAGCGCGAACCGGGGCCCAGCTGGGCCCCCAGGGATCGGGAGTGCCGGCAAAAGAGCCCGGCACTCAAGAGAAGTGCCGGGCTCTTGGAGCGCAGCCGGCACTTCACGGTGGGGGGGGGCTTCACGGGGGCTGGGGGCAGGTGCTGGCAGGAGGCCAGCAACAAAAATGGCCGCCTGCCACCTCCCCTTTAAATATCACCGCCCCGGCCGCACATACGCCTCCCTGAACCCGTCGGACATAGCGTCTGGCGGTAAATCAGTGGGCGCGACTGAAGATCGCGGCTGGAGCGCGAGCGGGGTGCTGCGCACGGCGATGATGTCATCGCCGGCGGCGCAGCGCCACAGGGCGCTACCGGCTGGCGCCGCCGCTAACCTCCCAAGAATTTTTCGGGAGGCGTGGGCGGCGCTGCGCCCGGGCGTTAGCTGCTTTACGCCCCATTAGCGCCCTCTTAAGGCGCTAACGGGAGGCGCAAGCAGCTGAATTTTTCCCCCATAGAGTCATAGGGGGAAAAATTCAGTTGGTTGCGCCTCCCGTTAGCGCCTTAAGAGGGCGCTAATGGGGCGCAAAGCATCTAGCGCCCAGGCGCGGTGAAGTTTGCGCCGCCTGCGAAATTAACTAGACATTTTGCGGCGGCGCTAAACACTACCGCCACGATCTCCTGCGCCGGCAGATCGTGACGTCAGTCGAGTGCGCAACGCCCCGGTATCGCCCCGGAGCGGATATTGAGTGGCGCCCCCTGCCTTACCGCCTGACGCTAGCAATGACAGGTTGAGGGGAGCGTTCTGCAGTCATGAAGGGAAAGGGGGAGCGCTATTTAAAGGTGACCGCTTCCTGTCTTTTATTGTTGGTGCCATTTTTGAACCACGCATTCTGAGAGAGAGAGAGAGAGAGACCTCTGGAGAGATTCAACGTTGTGTGAAGGAGTTTTGGGTACTCAGCAGCACTTTGCAGGTTCATTTTGATTTGCCATTCCTTGTATCGATTTAGAAGAGACTGTGGGGGCTGCACTCTGAGCTCTTTGCCTGGTACTCTCCATTGTTCTTTCCAGCAGATTTGATGTGCAGGTCTCTCCAGGCTGAGATTCAAGGCTGCAATGAGCAGGATGTGGATGGAAAGCAAGATTAACCATCCCCTTTAAGAACTGGCCCGTGCCATTGTGTGTGTGTTCCATTGCTGACTGACATTACATGAGCTTCGCCAGCGCTCTGAGGTAGCGCCTCGCTCCTCGGCCTTTGCGCCTTAAGACAGGTGTGAAGCGCCTGATTTAGCACTCCAATCACCTCCAGGGGCGATAAAAGTCAAGTTTGCAGTCGGTGGCGATAATTAGCGCCAGGCGCTAATCTTTGCGCCCGGCCGATAATTGCGCCCCAAATGGGGCGATACTGAATTTCTCCCCCATAGAGTCATAACGGCACAGAAGGAGGCCATTCGGCCCATCGAGTCTGTGCCGGCTCTCTAGAGCAATCCAGTCAGTCCCATTCCCCCGCTCTATCCCCGTAGCCCTGCAAGTTTATTTCCCTCAAGTGCCTATCCAGTCTCTCCTTGAAAACATTGAGGGGGAGAAATTCAGTATCGCCCCATTTGGGGCGCAATTATCGGCCGGGCGCAAAGATTAGCGCCTGGCGCTAATTATCGCCACCAACTGCAAACTTGACTTTTATCGCCCCTGGAGGTGATTGGAACACTAAATCAGGCGCTTCACACCTGTCTTAAGGCGCAAAGGCCGAGGAGCGAGGCGCTACCTCAGAGCGCTGGCGAAGCTCATGTGATGTCAGTCAGCAATGGAACACACACACAATGGCACCGGCCAGTTCTTAAAGGGGATGGTTGATCTTGCTTTCCATCCACATCCTGTTCATTGCAGCCTTGAATCCCGGCCTGGAGAGACCTGCACATCAAATCTGCTGGAAAGAACAATGGAGAGTACCAGGGAAAGAGCTTAGAGTGCAGCCCCCACAGTCTCTTCTAAATCGATACAAGGAATGGCAAATCAAAATGAACCTGCAAAGTGCTGCTCAGTACCCAAAACTCCTTCACACGGCGTTGAATCTCTCCAGAAGACTCTCTCTCTCTCTCTCAGAATGCGTGGTTCAAAAATGGCACCAACAATAAAAGGCAGGAAGCAGTCGCCTTTAAATAGCGCTCCCCCAGTCCCTTCATGACTGCAAAACGCTCCCCACAACCTGTTGTTGCTAGCGTCAGGCGGTAAGGCAGGGGGCGCCACTCAATATCTGCTCCGGGACGATACCGGGGCGTTGCGCACTCGACTGACGTCACGATCTGCCGGCACAGGAGATCGTGGCGGTAGTGTTTAGCGCCGCCGCAAAATGTCTAGTTAATTTTGCGAGCCGCGCAAACATCGCCGCGCAAACATCGCCGCGCCTGGGCGCTAGATGCTTTGCGCACCATTAGCGCCCTCTTAAGGCGCTAACGGGAGGCGCAACCAACTGAATTTTTCCCCCTGAGTGTCTCCACCTCCACCACTTCCGTCGGCAGCGAGTTCCAGGTCCTCACCACTCACTGCGTAAAAAAGTTTTTCCTCACGTCCCCCCTGTATCTCTTGCCCAAAACTTTAAATCTGTGTCCCCTAGTACTTGTACCATCAACTAGTGGGAAGAGCCTTTCCCCGTCTAGCCTATCCAAACCCGTCATAATCTTGTACACCTGTATCAAACCACCCCTCAACCTCCTTTGCTCTAATGAAAGCAAATCCAGCTTCTCCAACCTGTCCTTGTCGCTAAGATCTCCCATCCCCGGAACCATTCGGGTAAATCTCCTCTGCACCCTCTCAAGGGCCTTCACATCCTTCCTAAAGTGTGGTGACCAAAACTGGATGCAATACTCCAGTTGTGGCCTAACCAGCGCTTTATAAAGGTTCAGCATAACTTCTCTACTTTTGTACTCAATACCTCTATTTATGAAGCCCAAGATCCCATATGCTTTGCTAACCACTCTCTCAATATGTCCTGCCACCTTCAGGGACCTATGAACATTAACTCCCAGGTCCCTCTGTCCCTGCACACTCTTTAAAACTGTACCATCTTATCTCTTTTTAAGATTGAAAGAAAGACTTGCATTTATATAGCACCTTTCACAACCACCGGACGTCTCAAAGCGCTTTACAGCCAATGAAGTACTTGAGAAGGTGGTGGTGAGCCTTCATCTGGAACCGCTGCAGTCCGTGTGGTGAAGGTGCTCCCACGGTGCTGTTATGTAGGGAGTTCCAGGATTTTGACACAGCGAAGATGAAGGAACGGCGATATACTTCCAGGTCAGGATGGTGTGTGACTGGGAGGGTGACTGGCGCACTGGAGGCTGATGCCTTCTGATGTGCAGCTGAGGAGCCTGGGCCGTGAGAGGTCAGAGGGCAGTGTACAGTGATGTGTTTGAGTTCTAGGCGTGAACTCTGCCTCGTACAATTAGATAAAAACAAACCAGTAATTGACCGGTGAGAGTTGGGGCTCCTGCTCGCACCTTTATGGGATCACACAGTGCAGCGTGAAAAAGGAAAAAAAAAGACTGGCATTTATCTAGCGCCTTTCACGACCTCAGGATGGTCCAAAGGGCTTTACAGCCAATGAAATGTAGCCACTGTTTTAATGTAGGAAGTGCAGCAGCTAATTTGCGCACAGCAAGCTCCCACAAACAGCAATCTCCCACAAACAGCAATGTGATCATGACCAGATAATCTGTTTTTGTTATGTTGATTGAGTGATAAATATTGGCCAGGACACTGGGGATAACTCCCCTGCTCTTCTTCAAAATAGTGCCGTGGCATCTTTTATCTCCAACAGTGCTGCACTCCCTCAGTACTACACTGGAGTGTCAGCCTAGATTTTTGTGCTCAAGTCTCTGGAGTGGGACTTTGAACCCACGACCTTCTGAGCCAGAGGTGAGAGTGCTGCCCACTGAGCCATGGCTGACATTCTGTAGCAGGCAAGGGTTCTTTAGCTCTCCTCTCTCTCACCCTCTCTCCCTTTCTAAGCACCATCCCTTAATCCCCCTACCCCAAGGTCCCCCCCCTCCCCCCCCCACCATGCTCTTCATTTGGTGGCACAGCTGAGTCTAGGGTCTGGGTCCTGGCTTTCTGACTGCGTATTTGGTTATCTCTTCTAGTTTCTCTACGACCGTTCTCTTCCTTGTGAAGTTGGGACATTTTATTATGTTGACGGCGCTCGTCCCAATGACCCTGTTTCACATGTTAGCCTGGACACTGAATACCTGTGGGATATTCAACTATTTGAAGAAACATTACAGTTAAGCCTGATCCTATCTTCACCTGGTGCCCATACAGAAGTCATCTCATAGCTGTCCGGAAAATGGGCCATGGATTGTCAATGGAGCCTATTGTGGTGTCCCCACACTGGAGCCAGTTGTAGAGTCCCCACACTGGAGCCAGTTGTAGTGTCCCCACACTGGAGCCAGTTGTAGCGTCCCCACACTGGAGCCAGTTGTAGCGTCCCCACACTGGAGCCTGTTGTAGCGTCCCCACACTGGAGCCAGTTGTAGAGTCCCCACACTGGAGCCAATTGTAGAGTCCCCACACTGGAGCCAATTGTAGAGTCCCCACACTGGAGCCAGTTGTAGAGTCCCCACACTGGAGCCAGTTGTAGCATCCCCACATTGGAGCCAGTTGTAGAGTCTCCACACTGTAGCTGTGACACTAAACATAAGTTGAACTCCTGCTCCCTCTGAGAGGTGCTTTGGCTTGGACACCCTAGAATGAACCAACATGAATAAATATGTGCCAATGGGAATGTTTCTGGAGTTCAGTGGGTGCAGACTCTTGAGTCCATTGCCCAGGTGAACCATTTCGGACCTGCGCTAACGGTTTGTAACTCAGTGAAGACACTTCGAGGGGTGGCTCAGGTCTGTATTGCTGGACTTTGCATTCCAGCCCTGAGGCAGTCAGATATATTTCAGCTCAATCTACACGGGTCTTCCTTTTGTGATATGATTCTGTAATGGGGGATTTATAAGTTATAGCGTAGTAACAAGTAAAGACTGAGGTAAATATACAAACATCTCCTCTTACAACACTTAGGATCGTGTAGCAAGGGACGTGGCAATTGTGAATTGTTCCCTGTGTTTGATTTAAGAAGCTGATTCCATTCTGAAGCTGCTGGTTAACTCTGAACCCTTCTCTCTTGCCTACTAGAGTACAGCTCGTAGAAGGGTGAGCATCGCTGTCATTCCAAAGCAGCTCATGGTAAGTGTGCAATCCTGTCAAGTGTATAAGAACTTTTTTCACGTTCTTTTAATCATATTGTTTTAGTTTATCTTAATGGTTTACATCCACCTTAAACAGATTTGTTTTAAGCCCTGGGAACTGGGTACTGTCGTAGACCGGTGCATTGACCTTTCATCTCACGGTCCTGAGTTCAATTGCAGCCCATGGTGACGCGATGAAGGTTTCCCCTCTCTGCTGGTTGTCAGGGTCTCGTGTGAAACGAGTTAGCAGCAGTTCAACCCGGTCCCTAGTAGGCCCCACATGAACAGCTGTTAGGGGAAATGGAAGATGTCCCACTGGTGCAGTAAGGGGGGAGGGGGGGTGGGGATTGCTCTTCTGAGGCTGGGGCTGCGAAAAATAGTTGGGAAGGATGTGTATCAGATATATATATATATATCTGAAGTAAAAACAGAAAATGCTGGAGATACTCAGCAGGTCAGGCAGCATCTGTGAAGTTAACTTTGTTTCTCTCTTCACAGATGCTGCCTGACCTGCTGAGTATCTCCAACATTTTCTGTTTTTATTTCAGATTTCCAGCATCTGCAGTATTTTCTTTTTGTATATATATCTGAAGGATGTGCAGTTGTTACACTTTGGGAAAAATAGATACACTTTCGTAGTTTAAGAAATGGGAATGAGGTGACTCAAAATGGTGAATGTTATGTCGCACATTGTTGTCCAAGTGTTATCTCCT
Source organism: Squalus acanthias (assembly GCA_030390025.1). NCBI lineage: Eukaryota > Metazoa > Chordata > Chondrichthyes > Squaliformes > Squalidae > Squalus > Squalus acanthias. The sequence continues at coordinate 44,564,109 of CM059441.1, read as the reverse complement.
CATGGGGTGGCTGGGTGTGTACCATGGAGCCTTGGGGGAGGAGGGTCACGTATAAAGTTGAAATCCATCTTCCAATTAATTTGTATAGATCTCAGCTTGTCAATACCAACAGATCTCGGTGTTCTGAGTTAAGATTTATCCACCAACGAGGCAATAGCATTAGGAACAACCCTTTTCAAATCTCCAGGCCTAAAAATTCAAACAGGACATTCCAGCTAATAAGAAATATAAGCGCAATCAGAACTGGGCTTCGAGGGCTGGATTACCAGTGATTGAGGGCTGCAAGAGGCCCATGGTCCCCAATTGTGGACACCCCTGATGCAGGGGATCAGGGCAAAGAATGAGATTTGCAGCTAAAAGGAACCAGTTGGACACCAATTGTACTGAGGATTTATGTGTGTGCAGTATGTGGGATCTACAGGAGACCACAAGGATCACGACTGGCTTTGCAATTCCAGAGGATCCAGCTCAATGCTTGTTGGCCACTGTCACGTGGTAAAGTTCTTGGCCCTGGTATGGAATCATTGGGGGAAAAATTCGGTTGGTTATCGCCTCCCGTTAGCGCCTCCGGGGGGCGGTAATGGGGCGCTAGGAACTTAGCGCCCGAGCGTGGCGAGTTTAGCGCCGCTCGTGAAATTGACCAGACGCTTTGCGGCAGCGTTAAACACTACCGCCACGATCTCCTGCGCCGGCAGATCGTGACGTCAGTCGAGCGTGCAACGCCCCGGTAGCGCCCCGGACCGGATATTGAGTTGCACCCCCTGCCTTTCCGCCTGCCGCTAGCAACGACAGGTAGAGGGGAACGTTTTGCAGTCGGGAAGGGGCTGGGGGAGCGCTATTTAAAGGCGGCCACTTCCTGCCTTTTTTTGTCGGTGAAATCTTTGCACCAAGCATGATGAGAGGGAGAGAGACGTCTGGAGAGATTCAATGCTGTGCGAAGGAGTTTTGGATCCTGAGCAGCACTTTGGAGGTTCATTTTTATTTCACCTTCATTGCAGCGATTTAGAAGAGATTATGGGGGCTGCACTGATTCGGGGCGTCGTCCTGCACCTGCAGAATCGGAGGCAGCAGAGGCGCAGAGAGAGAATGGCAAACATGACCAGATGGAGGAGGGCCAACAGTCCTCTGCACAGGACTCCTTACCCTCCGAGGATATTCCGGGAGCAATTCTCCTCCATTCATTTGTCTGAGGAGCAGTGTTTGCGCAGGCTGCGCTTCAGCAAGGAGGTGGTCACTGAGCTCTGCCACCTGCTGCAACCAGATCTGCAGCCTCAACTGAGGACTAGGACGTCTCTGTCGGTGGCAGTGAAGGTCATAGTGGCTCTGAACTTTTATGCCAGCGGCTCCTTTCAAGCATCTACTGGGGACATCGCCAATATGTCCCAGTTCGCTGACCATTGCTGTATCTGGGAGGTGACAAATGCCGTGTATAAAAGGAGAGGCCAGTACGTCTCTTTCCCCATGACCCAGGCAAGCAGCGTGAACGCGCATGTGGCTTTGCTAGGATAGCGGGCTTCCCCATGGTGCAGGGCGCCATTGACTGCACGCATGTGGCATTTCGGGCACCGCATGAAAATGCAGAGATATTCCGAAACCGCAAGGGCTACCACTCCTTAAGTACGCAGTTGGTCTGTGACCACAGACAGCTCATACTCGCCGTCAATGCCCGCTATCTTGGCAGCAGCCACGATGCTTTCATCCTGTGTCAGACTGGTGTGCCAGACCTTTTCCAGGCACCGCATCACCCAAGTGGTTGGCTCCTCAGGGACAAGGGTTATCCACTCTGCACCTGGCTGATGACACCGCTCCGTAACCCCAACACCCCTGCTGAGCTGCGGTATAATGAGAGCCATATCGCCACCAGGAACCTAACTGAGCAGACGATCGGCGTGCTCAAGCAACGGTTCCGCTATCTGGACCACTCAGGAGGGGCCCTGCAGTACTCGCCTGAGCGAGTCTCCCTCTTCATAGTTGTGTGCTGCATGCTTCATAACCTGGCAATCCTGAGGACCCAGCCAATGCCACCAGGGATTGGAGCACCACCAGAGGAGGAGGAGGAGGAAGAGAAGAGGGAGGATGAGGAGGATGATCAGCAGCAGCACCAAGGTGGGAGGGAGGCACACAATGTTGCCACTGCAAGGGCCGTCCTTCAACGGCTGATAACAAGCTGCTTCTAGGCCCCTACTCAGAAGATGGCTTCTGGCAGGGAGAACAACATGATGGAAAGCAACCCGCAACCCCTATTGCCGGCCAAGGTTGGAATGATTCAAAAGACCAAAAATGTAAATATTGAATAAAAAAACGTATTTATTTAACAAACTCTGTGTGTGTCATTTATTCAGGAAAATCAATTAGAAACAAACACAACAAATCATGAACGAACAGAGCTTGTTCTCACAACATGGAGATAAATGGCAAAACTGTAAGCAAATGTAATAACAGGAACCTCAAACTTGCCCACAAATATTCCCCCCATTTATTTACACATCCTACTGGTGGCCCTTCGAGGGTGATCTCCATCCCCTGCGCACTTCCCTCCTTCCCACCCTACTGCTCCTCCGTAATATGGCCCCAGTGGCTGCAGCAAGGCTGGTGGAAGGCTGCTGAATGCTGGATCCAGAGACTGCAGATGGCCTTGAAGGACGGCCTCGACCAACTCTGGGCCTGGAGGCCCCGGCTGCAGACTGCACCAACTCTGCATGGGCGGCAGCAGTCTGGGCTGGCTGTGTTGCAGGCCGTGGCAAGTGCAATGGGGAAGTGCCAGTGGTGGGAGCAGGAATGCTGTCATCCTGAGAGAGGACAGCACCTCCCTGCTCGACCAAAACACTGCCACTCCCCCGGGGCAGCACCTCAGCATCCGGAGCTATCTGCTCGAGCACGGATTGCTGGCCTGCTGCAGTACTGTGAGATCCCTGGTGGACTGTGGGCGACCCAGCGACGATGGCAGCAGTCAGCGCTTGCGTGACATCAATCTGAGACTGCATGAGAGCAGTCTGAGATTGGATGGCACCAGCTAATGACTCAATTGCAGCACTAAACCATTGCGTTGCCTCGGCCTGTGCTGCAGCGGACTGCTCCACACTCCTAGCCAGTCCATCCATGCTGCCGGGCACCCTTGCCATTGCACCCATGAGCTCAGTGTGCATGCTCAAGGCCTGGCTATTCATGGCCGCAATGGCGTGCTCCTCCTCTGCGTCCAGTGCAGCAGGACTCGCTGGCCTGCTCACCTTCCGGGGAGAAGGCCCCGAGCTTCCCTACCCCCATGGTGTTGCTGCAGCCCGCTGGGTCCCGGAGCTTCGCCCTCATCAGACCCTTCCCCCCTGCACCCCTCCATGGAAGGCGTGGGCTCCCTCGGGAGAGGGTGGCGCTGAGGCTCTGGCTTCCTCTTCCTCCTCGCCTGGGCTGTCGCTCCCACTGGCAGGTTGGGGGACAGGCTGGTCAGCTGGTGGTTCACTATCTGAAAGCAGGGAGGTTCAAGAGTGGCTTTAGCGTGGGGACAGGAAGGGAGCAAGGAGTGGAGACAGTAAGTTGGATTGAAAGTGTAAAAGGCTGGTGTTGTGAGGGGCAAGTGGAATGAGAGAGGAGAGAAAGCTGATGAACTTACCATTGCTGTCCCCAAGGGGCTCGACCTCTCCAGCGGCCACGGCACCTATGACCTGGCTGGCAACGATCCTGTGCACTCTCGCCTCCAAATCGGTCAGGGGGTGTAGGTCAGCCAGTCCTCCTCCGTCCGTTGCTGCTCCTGTCTGTTATGAGAGAGCTTGGCCTGCAAGAAAAAGGACGGCATCTGAGTGAGTGTGCAGCCATGTGTTTGCCTGATGTGCCTCCCATAGTTGAATAGCCCTTCATGTGTGCAAGGTGTGGAATGTGCATGTGTGTTTTATGAGATGGCCTTAGGTCTTGGATGAGTGTTGGGCATTTGGGTTTTTAAACCCTCTGGGCACAGAGTGAAGTTGAGATGGAGGGATGTAGAGGTATTGAAAAGCATCCACTCACCCTGACGACCCAAGTGAGGTCGTTGAACTTCTTCCTACACTGAGCGTGACTCCTCGGCACCAGGCTCCTTGAGGAGACGTGCTGAGCCACCTCCCTCCAGACTCTTCGGTACTGCCGGGGCAATGGCCTCCTGCCACTCTCTGGGTACAGCACTGCCCGTCGCCGCTCGACAGCGCCAACCAGAGCCACCAAGGTCTGGTCACTAAAGCGCTGAGCTCTCTCCCTGGGCCTATCCATCACTCCTCTCAGCACAATGGTGGTAGGTCTTTCTAGCACCAGAGTCAACGCTACAATGAGAAGGGTGTGTCTGGTTAGCAAGATGGCCCCTCCCCTTTAAGAAATGGCCGGCATCAGTCTGTCTGGGTTCCATTGCTAACTGACATCACCTGAGCTTTGGGAGTGTTCTGAGGTAGCACCTCGCTCCCCGACGTTAGCGCCTTAAGAGAGGTGTGTAATGCCTGATTTAGCGCTCAAATCACCTCCAGGGGCGATAGAGGCGAATTTTGCAGTTGGAGACGATAATTAGCATCGGGCGCTAAACTTTGCACCCAGCCGATATTAGCGCCCCAAAATGGGCGATACTGAATTTTCCCCCATAGAATCATACAACACAGGAGGCCATTTGACAGCAGCTTTTTAAAGGAGCTATCCATTTCATAGAATCATAGAATGATACAGCAAAGAAGGAGGCCATTTAGCCCATCGTGCCTATGCTGGCTCTTTGGCAGAGCTATCCCCCCTCTATAAACTCAAACTTTTTTAACTTGTGCTCGAGCCAGATGGCACTCTGTACTCGGTGCTGGAAGGACTGTGTGTTTGTTTTAGAAGACCCACTTCCCTGCTCTTTCCCCATAGCCCTGTAAATTTTTTCCTTTCAAGTATTTATCCAATTGTCTTTTGAATGTTACTATTGAATCTGCTTCCACCGCCCTTTCAGGCAGTGCATTCCAGATCACAACAACTCGCTGTGTAAAAAAAATATTTCCTCATGTTTTGCCAATCACCTTAAATCTGTGCCCTCTGGTTACCGACCCTTCTACCCTTTTATCACTAGATTGATTCCTGGGATGAGAGGGTTGTCCTATGAGGAGAGATTGAGTAGATTGGGCCTATACTCTCTGGAGTTTAGAAGAATGAGAGGTGATCTCATTGAAACATATAAGATTCTGAGGGGGATTGACAGGGTAGATGCTGAGAGGTTGTTTCCCCTGGCTGGAGAGTCTAGAACTAGGGGGCACAGTCTCAGGATAAGGGGTCAGCCATTTAAGACTGAGATGAGGAGGAATTTCTTCACTCAGAGGGTTGTGAATCTTTGGAATTCTCTACCCCAAAGGGCTGTGGATGCTGAATCATTGATTATATTCAAGGCTGAGATAGATTTTTGGACTCTAGAGGAGTCAAGGGATGTGGAGATCGGGTGGGAAAGTGGAGTTGAGGTTGAAGATCAGCCATGATCTTATTAAATGGCGGAGCAGGCTCGAGGGCTGTATGGCCTACTCCTACTCCTAATGCTTATGTTCTTATCCTTGTTTACTCTATCAAAACCATTCATGATTTTGAACACCTCTATCAAATCTCCTCTTATCCTTCTCTGCTCTGAGGCAAACAACCCCAGCTTCTCCAGTCTCTCCATATAACTGAAGTCCCTCATCCCTGGTACCATTCTAGTAAATCTCCTCTACCCGCTCCAAGGCCTTGACATCCAGTGCATCAGTGACCTGATTTATGCAGTGCCGCACTGCAGACTGGCTGATCTGTCAGACGTCACCTGGGGAAGCTCAAGAGGAGCCCGACACCCGTGTTGCTCCCACAGCGGGCACAGCCATGCCTGGGGAAACCTGAATGGATCAATCACTGCCTCGCACAGGCTGTAGAATGGCTTTATTAAGTATACATGTTGACATGAATTCTTGAGAACCCAGTAAGAAAGGAGCATCGCAGAGACATAACTCTCTAAAGCAGTGATTCACATGGATGTTCTTTTCCAGTCTCGGAATTGCATACGGAGGTGATTGACATGGTTCCCTCCACAGTTAGAGTCTGACTAGAGTCTTCTAAAACAAACACACAGTCCTTCCAGTACCGAGTGCAGAGAGCCATCTGGCTCGAGCACAAGTTAAAAAAGTTTGAGTTTATAGAGAGGGGAAGTTTTCCATGGAGGGATATTAATTTCACGGTGTTTGGCTCTGTCACACACTGTATCCCGTGTGTCAGTTGTATAGTCTGAATGTCAGTCAGCAACTTCATACTTTGCTGATCACCGCGCCTGTCTGAGAATCAGTCGATAGAGCTGTCAACAATGGATAAATCTCTCACTTGGTCCTCTTCACTATCTGGCACTATCTTCATTTCTCAACTCCATTCACTTACCTTCCTTATCTCTTTCATCCCACTTCCCACATTTTGTGATCCCCTAAGTTGCCCCCAAGATACAGCCACAGTAAGGACTGGTAATGCGGATCCCATCACACACGACCTTTGCTGCCCCTGGGCCCTGAGAGGCTGACCTGGCCTGATAGCGCGAGGGCAGCTCAGTAACATAAATTGCTGGTACTCTGAGTGCACTGCATGTGATTTGCTGGGAAGGTTCCGAGGTAAGCAGGCAGGATTTCCTGCACCAGCAGCTCTTAAAGAGCCGCCGGCTGCCCTTAAAGATGTACACATCTTTTGGGGGGGTGGGGGTTGCAAAATAGTCGAGAAGAGAATGGCCCTACTCAGAGACCAGTGGCTAGAAGTCCGGTTGCAGGAGGTTCTGCAGTGAAATGTGGCTCTATTTGGAGTGCTCAATAAAGAGTACTGCTTGAACAACATGGTTAGAGGTGACAGAGCACGTCAAAGTGCTCTCACATTTGGTCCAATCCTGGTAGCAGGTGAACAATAAAGGTTTCAACCTGTGCAAGGTTGCCAGGTTAAGTGAGAAGATATGTGACAACATTATAATAGGTTGTCTTGCCAAGTTTCTTTACTGCTCCTCACTGTAGACTTGATGTCAGCCATGGCTCAGTGGGTAGCACTCACACCTCCGAGTCAGAGGGTTGTGGGTTAATAGTCCCACTCCAGAGACTTGAGCAGAAAATCCAGGTGGTACCGAGGAGTTGCTGTACTGTTGGAATTGACATCTTTCAGATGAGACATTAAACCAAGGCCCCCGTCTACCCTCTCAGGTGGACGTAAAAATCCCATGGCACTATTTCACAGGAGAGCAGGAGAGTTCTCCCTGGTGACCAGGCCAATACTTATCCTTCAACCAGCATCAGCAAAACAGATTATCTGGTCACTTATCTCATTGCTGTTTGTGGGACATTGCTGTGTGTTTCCTACATTACAGCAGTGACTACACTTCAAAAATACTACATTGACTGTAAAGCGCTTTGGGATATGCTGAGGTTGTGAAAGGTGCTACATAAATGCAAATTTTAAGTACCATTCTAACTCTTAAGTTGCCTTTCCTTTAATTTTTCTTTCCCTCCTTGTTTCTGTTACATTAGACTTTTCATATTCCAGACTCCAAAATGGCTGACAGTGAAGAGAGTGGGATGGATTATAACTCAGCAAGGATCTCCGGGGAGAATGGGAGACTTTTCAACAGGTAAAAGCACAACTGCAATTTAACTAGAATATTGTTATGTTGCTAGTTATATTTTCATGTCACTTGTCAAATGCTATCAAGGCCGGCATTTATTGCCCATCCATAGTTTCCCTTGAGAAGGTAGTGGTGAGCCGCCTTCTTGAACTGCTGCAGTCCGTGTGGTGAAGGTGCTCCAGATGTGCTAATAGGTAGGAAGTTCCAGGATTTTGACCCAGCGAGGATGAAGGAACAGTGATATATGTCAAATCGGGATGGTGTGTGACTTGGAGGGGAACTTGAGGTGGTGGTGTTCCCATGCGCCTGCTGCCCTTGTCCTTCTAGGTGGTAGAGGTCGCGGGTTTGGGAGGTGCTGTCAAGGAAGTCTTGGCGAGTGGATAGTACACACTGCAGCTATGTTGTGGCGGTGGTGGTGGGAGTGGATGGTTAAGGTTATGGTTGGGCTGCCATCAAGTGGGCTGCTTTATCCTGGATGGTTTCACTATCTACTGAAAGGATGGAGTCCATCGTCTTTGTGAATGTGAAACAGTAAAACCAAACCAAGCTGAAGAAATTCTGGGATATGTAAACTCATGTCACTAGTGTTTTTAGTGTGAGAGCCTGACTAACACGCTCACCACATTGTCCTTACTTCTACAAGTATGTAAAAAGAAAAAGATTAGTGAAGACAAATGTAGGTCGCTTACAGTCAGAAACGGGAGAATTTATAATGGGGAACAAGGAAATGGAAGAGCAATTAAACAAATACTTTGGTTCTGTCTTCACGGAAGAGGACACAAATACCTTCCCCTAAATGCTAAGGAACCAAGGGTCTAGTGAGAAGGAGGAATTAAAGGAAATTAGTATTAGTAAAAAAATAGTGCTGGAGAAATTAATGGGACTGAAAGCCGATAAATCCTCAGGGCCTGATAATCTGCATCCCAGAGTACGAAAAGAGGTAGCCATGGAAATAGTGGATGCATTGGTTGTCATCTTCCAAAATTCTATAGATCATGGAACAGTTCCTGCAGATTGGAGGGTGGCAAATGTAACCCCACTATTTAAAAAAAGAGGGAGAGAGAAAACAGGGAACTACAGACCGGTTAGCCTAACATCAGTAGTAGGGAAAATGCTAGAGTCTATTATAAAGGATGTGATAACAGGACACTTAGAAAATATCAACGGGATTAGACAAAGTCAACATGGATTTATGAAAGGGAAATCGTGTTTGACAAACCTACTGGAGTTTTTTGAGGATGTAACTGGTAGAATAGATAAGGGAGAACCAGTGGATGTGGTGTATTTGGATTTTCAGAAGGCCTTTGATGAAGTCCCACATATGAGATTAGTGTGCAAAATTAAAGCACATGGGATTGGGGGTAATATACTGGCATGGATTGAAAATTGGTTAACAGACTGGAAACAGAGAGTAGGAATAATTGGGTCTTTTTCAGGGTGGCAGGCAGTGACTAGTGGGGTACCGCAGGGATCAGTGCTTGGGCCCCAGCTATTCACAATATACATCAATGATTTGAATGAGGGAACCAAATGTAACATTTCTAAGTTTGCTGATGACACGAAACTAGGTGAGATTGTGAGTTGTGAGGAGGATGCAAAGAGGCTTCAAGGCGATTTAGACAAGTTGAGTGAGTGGGCAAATACATGGCAGATGCAGTATAACATGGATAAATGTGAAGTTATCCACTTCGGTCGGAAAAACAGAAAGGTAGAGTATTATTTAAATGGTGATAGATTAGGAAATGTTGATGTACAGAGGGACCTGGATGTCCTTGTACACCAGTCACTGAAAGCAAACATGCAGGTGTAGCAAGCAGTTAGGAAGGCAAATGGTATGTTGGCCTTCATTGCAAGAGGATTTGAGTACAGGAGCAAGGATGTCTTACTACAGTTATACAGGGCCTTGTTGAGATCACACCTGGAGTACTGAGTGCAGTTTTGGTCTCCTTACCTAAGAAAGGATATACTTGCCATAGAGAGAGTGCAGCGAAGGTTCACCAGACTGATTCCTGGGATGGCAGGACTGTCGTATGAGGAGAGATTGGGTCGACTAGGCCCGTATTCACTAGAGTTTAGAAGAATGAGAGGGGATCTCATTGAAACGTATAAAATTCTGACAGGGCTAGACAGACTGGATGCAGGGAGGATGTTTCCCCTGGCTGGGGGGTCTAGAACGAGGGGTCACAGTCTCAGGACACGGGGTAGGACATTTAGGACTGAGATGAGGAGAAATTTCTTCACTCAGAGGGTGGTGAACCTGTGGAATTCTCTACCACAGAAGGCTGTGGAGGCCAAGTCACTGAATATATTTAAGAAGGAGATAGATAGATTTCTAGACACAAAAGGCATCAAGGGGTATGGGGAGAGAGCGGGAATATGGCATTGAGATAGAGGATCAGCCATGATCATATTGAATGGCGGAGCAGGCTCGAAGGGCTGAATGGCCCACTCCTGCTCCTATTTTTCTATGTTTCTATGTTTCACCTTTGGGATGTGGATTTGAATGCATTCCAGTCTGATGGGATGTCTCTCCTGTCATTGTATCCTTGGCGCTATTGACAGCTGCAATGTCCTTGCAGTCTCATGGTGCAGCCTCTGAAATCTCTCAATGCTTCAAAAATAAAATCTTTAAATTTTACAAAGATCATATTATTGTCTCAATCACTCAGTGAGTACGTGCACTATCTAGTGTTGTGCAGAGCCGTACAGACCAGGATGATCCTAAGTTCGAACTCTGGTCTGTGCTGAATTAGTTGCTCCCTGCTGGAGTGGTAGTGTTGGCATCACCGTTGGGCATCAGTGCCCCTTGTTGTGAAAGAACCAGCCAACTCTGTCTTCATCCATCATCCACACACGATGATCAGGAAATAACTGGCTGCGACTGGGGATGAAAACAGAACGGGGCAATGCACAGTCCCATGGGATATCCACGTTTGATGCTGGTGCTGCTTCACCATTGCCACCAGGTGTAAACTCACAGCCTTGTCAATACTCACTGACGTAAGAAAACGACTCGGCACTTTGTCTAAGCGTTAAACAAAGCTTTAATCAACTGTTTTTCAACATGGAGATCTAGTTGGGTCCTTCACTAGTTCCTGTTAAAGAATGTCCTGAGCAAGCTGGGCCCATGCCCGAGTATTTATACTCTCCCTGGTCAGCGCCACCAGCAGGCCGCCCAGTATTATTTCATAAGTCATTTCCACATGAATGACAAGATTCATGTCACTCACATTCCATTAACAAGTTCTTGATTTCGCCCCATTGCTTTTATGCATTGAGTTACAGGAATAGAAAGGAGGGAAAGGGGAAAAGTTCTTGTGAGCCAGGAGATACAGATAACTCTACTAAGTTCAGATTGTCCCAAATCCAACAGCTAATGAGCCAAGGCCTGCCCCGGGTCATAAGAACATAAGAAATAGGAGCAGGAGCAGGCCATTCGGCCCCTCGAGCCTGCTCCGCCATTCAATAAGATCATGGCTGATCTGATCTTGGCCTCAACTCCACTTCCCTGCCCGCTCCCCATAACCCTTGACTCCCTTATCGTTCAAAAATCTGTCTATCTCCACCTTAAATATATTCAATGACCCAGCCTCCACAGCTCTCTGGGGTAGAGAATTCCAAAGATTCACGACCCTCTGAGAGAAGAAATTCCTCCTCATTTCCGATTTAAAAGGGTGTCCCCTTATTCTGAAACTGTGCCCCTGAGTTCTAGATTACCCCACGAGGGGAAACATCCTCTCTGCATCTACCCTGTCAAGCCCCTTCAGAATCTTATACGTTTCAATAAGATCACCTCTCATTCTTCTAAACCCCAATGAGTATAGGCCCAACCTGCTCAACCTTTCTTCATAAGACAACCCCCTCATCTCAGGAATTAACCTAGTGAACCTTCTCTGAACTGCCTCCAATGCAAGTATATCCTTCCTTAAATAAGGAGACCAAAACTGTACGCAGTACTCCAGGTGTGGTCTCACCAACGCCCTGTACAGTTGTAGTAAGACTTCCCTACTTTTATACTCCATCCCCCTTGCAATAAAGGCCAACATTTCATTTGTCTTCCTAATTACTTGCTGTACCTGCATGCTAACTTTTTGTGTTTCATGTACAAGGACCCCCAGATCCCTCTGTCTAGATATAGTCTTCTCAAGGCACTGCTTGTGTAGGCAAGGAAGGAGGGAGCGGAAGAAAGAGGTGGAACAGATAGACTAATCTTACAATGGAGTAGGTTGAGGAAAGGAATTGCTTTAGCAGTTGTTATGACCTATGATGCTTGTGTTGCAGCAGACTACAAAATCCTCAAGAGGACTCAACTGAGAACCACATACAGCGCACAGACTCTGAGTCGTCCCACCAAACACTACCTTCTGAAAGCAGCGAGAAAGAAGATGAGGAGATCTTGGTGAATGGGTAAGGCAGTGACTGAAGGGTTCTTATTTTTCTGTGGTAAAATATTTTTATATTTTCCCCCCTTTGCCTTTATCAGTTTAAGCACTTTAACGGAACGAGGGAGGTCAGCGCAAGGGCAGACATGTTTAGTTTGGTGCATTCTTGGAAGGCTGTTGAACATTTCCTGGCACTGAGCTGCCATTTGCTTGGTGTTGTCATTGAGTGAGCTTCCCATCGCCTTCCAGTGCCCCAGAGCATCTCTCCCTGGTGAAGGCCTGTGTCATTCTCTTCTAAACAGTGCCTCCCTCTTCTTTCAGATTTGCTGTACTCTATGGGGAAGTGTTCGATTCACTGCCTTTCCCTTGCGATCAGCACTTGCTTCCTTCAGTCTACGGGCCTCGGACCTGTAGCGGAGATAAACATATTCCATTCCACGGAGAATCAGTCACCTACGCATAGAATCAGTTTATATGTTTGTTCTCGCTTTACACAGTCACTCTCACTGTACAGAATACTATTGAACTGTGTCTTTTGCCATGGCCCTGGGAGAACCTATTGGAAATTCAGACATATATTGCCACAATTCTCTATCCCTTAAAATTAAAAGATGGGAAATGATGGGCAACTTGTGTCGGAATTTCCAACAGGCGCTCCCAGCCGGTGAAGCTCTTACACCCGGATGCTAACGACAAAAATCTAGGACTCTCTCTATCTTTGTCTTTGCCTCACTCACTCTCTCTCTTTCTATGTGTCCCTGTCTCTTATATAAAGGGTAATGTTTTGAGGCACTGCTCATGGGCGATTACCCACTTATTGTCTGCAGCCAAAAACACTCTGGCCTCTGCTCAGCAGAATGTGCGGCACATTCCAGCCACCCTCGGGATATGTTAATCCTGCTACAACCAGTGTAGTATGTGTTAAGCCCCATTAAATAATACACAGAGACGGGATCTGACCCCAAAATTCAACCTGTACACCACTGCAAACTGGCATGTTACAAGTTGCAATAGTGTTGGCCTGATGCCAATGCTGAGATAGATGTGTGTGGATTCAATGCCCGTGTAAGGTGGCAACGCTCATCATCTGAATCTTCCTCCACATAGCAGCACGCACAGATTCTCCCCCCCCCGCTCCCCCCGCACACAGCTCCTCCCGACCGCTCACTGCTTTGCCTACATAACGGTCACGGCACGTCAAAGTAATTCATTGTGCATGAAGCACTTTGGGATGTTTCTGAGAGATGTGATAAGGTGCTAAATAAATGCAAGTCTCTCTTTTTGCTTAGTATGGGTACAGGAAGGAGTTGTTCATCTGTATGAATGGGGCAGCTACACATCGACCCACCTGTATAGTTGCAATTGAGGCGCCTGGATGATGATGCCTGCTCTCGGAATAAATGTGATGTATTAAAGCTCGCCAGGCTCTGTACAAAGTGATGGAATGAGATGAGACTTTGCGACTGCATTATGCCTTGGCTGCCATCAGTGACTTTCCTGGGCTGGGGGTTCATTTAAACAATTAAAGCACTCTAACTGTGGAACTGTATGGGACTTGGGGCAATTTTAACCTAATCCTCCCGTCGGGAAGCCCATGGGATCGGGCGCGGCGCTGGTTTCACACCCGCCCAATTTTACTCTCTACTGAAGTCACTGGAGAGCAATATTGGGCGGGGTGTGAAACTGGCGTTCCACCCGATCCCCTATGTCACCCACCTGGCGAGTTAGGTTAAAATTGCCCCCATGATATTGTGTATATACTCGGTGTGAATACATTCCACATCACATTACTGCCCAGTGTCCTGTGACTGGCACTCTGACTGGTGTCCTTGTTATGGCTTTGGTACGCTATGCTGTCCTGTGAATGAGCCTCTGTTAGCTGTATTGCTGCTCACTGTGCTGTGGCGTTTGTAACAGCAGAGATTGGATGGTAAATTTTCCAAGGCCATCAATAAAGTACCTCACCCCACTGCCAGTACATATTGGAAAATCCCCGGCACATTGCCCATGATTTTCTGTCTATTGCCGGCTAACATTGGGAGCAGGCCAGCTACTGCGCCGCCAGCCCGAGCTTCGGAAATCTAGGCTTTTAGTCCCAGTCGGTACCTTAAGCAAAATCTGTGCCAGGAATAGCTGGCCTCTCGGGCAAGCTAGCCCACAGCTCACTGAGCTTAGTGTTGTGACTTCAGATCATCTGAATAGAACCAGAGCACATGGCCTGTGCTTGAAGGGGGGTAAATTCAAAACATCAATGCTGACAGTGCTGGATTAGTGCAGACTCTGATCCTCCTTGGTGGGACCAATCCTACTTGTTAAAATAATTCACAGTCTCTAGTTCCTTCATAGTCTCCATACACCCTTCCTTAGCCTCCCTCATCCCATTTACAGTCTCTCACATACTCTCCATGTTCCTTCTCATACTTTCCCTCACGGTGTTCCTGACCAGTCCCATTTATCCACATGATTCTTTGCCCTTTGCTCTTCCCTAATCGGCTTCTCCTCTTGAATCCCCTATTGCACAGCTTTGCCCCGGGTGCCGTGTCATCTACTGCCCTGACCCATGCTTGTATTTTTGCAGGTCGAGGCTCTCCCTCATAACGCTGTCCCCATGACGCTGTCTGCGGGCGGCTCAAGAGTGGCCCATACTGGGGATGTGCTGGTGGCGAGAGGACATCACCTGAGGAATGCAGATGTTGAGGGATTGGTGACATGGCTCCCCTCATTCCCCAGGATGTCAATGGCTGTTCCTCTCTGCCAATAGACTGCACCTCGGGATTAAAAGAGAATGGACATTAACGTGATCCTCAAGACCATTAGCAAGCCAGGGGGCAAATGGCGATACAGAAAATAAAAGGATGTTTCACGGGAGATCTATGTGTATAATGAATGGAACAGCGGCCTATGCTGTCGGAGTTGACGCTGTTCCTTGATGGTGGCTGGAACACCATGGGGATGTGTCCCTCCGCCACACAGGCTTGGTAGATTTGATGGTGGTTGGCTGGAGTTTTTTTCTTGTCGGAAGCAGTGAGCGTGTGGTGTTGTTAGTTGCTTTGCTTTGGCTGTCTCTGTTCAGACGTCAGCACCGCCAACGCCCACGGTTCGCTCCAGGGTCAATCGGTTGGAATGGGGAACATGGCCTCCCTTCTCCCAGACACCTCTTTTCGTGGTTAACGTGACTGATCCAGCCGCTTTGTTTTGTCCTCCCCTCTCCTCAGGACTTACGACCATCCATTCAACTCGATTGTGAGACCTCAGCAAACATAAGTAGACACACTCAACACTGGCCTATTGCCACAAGACTCCGTCTAGTTTGGAAATCCTGAAGCAACAGTAAACAGTCGGGAGTTATTAGAATGTCTCCTGCTTGAATTCAGACATTTTGAACGCTGTTGTAGCCTTAGAGCCTCAGAGCCAAAGAACTTCCTCCATTGTACTGCATGTGTTATTAATGTACATTATTACAGGCTCATAACCAGCCCGTCTACACAGCAGTTATATAATTATAAAACTCACAATTATACAGCACCGAGGAACACAGGAACAGGAGGAGGCCATTCAGCCCCTCGAGCCTGTTCGGCCATTCAATGAGATCATGGCTGATCTGTGACCTAACTCCATATACCTGTCTTTGACCCATATCCTTTAATACCTTTGGTTGACAAAAATCTATCAATCTCTGATTTAAAACTAACAATTGATCTAGCATCAATTGCCGTTTGTGGAAGAGAGTTCCAAGCTTCTACCATCCACCTTTTGTGTGTAGAAATGTTTCCTAACTTCACTCCTGAAAGGTCTGGCTCTAATTTTTAGGTTATGCCCCCCAGTCCTAGACTCCCCAACCAGCGGAACTAGTTTCTCTCTATCTACCCTATCTGTTCCCCTTAATATCTTGAAAACTTTGATCAAATCACCCCTTAACCTTCTAAATTCCAGTTTGTGTAATCTCTCCTTGTAATTTAACCCTTGAAGTCCGGGTATCATTCTGGTAAACCTACACTGCACTCCCTCCAAGGCCAATATATCCTTCCTAAGGTGTGGTGCCCAGAACTGCTCACAGTGCTCCAGGTGTGGTCTAACCAGGGTTTTGTATAGCTGCAGCATAACTTCTACCCCCTTGTATTCTAGTCCTCTAGATTTAAAGCCCAGCATCCCATTAACCTTTCTGATTATTCTCTGTACCTGTCCATGACATTTTAATGATTTATGTACATGGGCCCTAAAGTCTCTTTGGACCTCCACTGTTTCTAGCTTTTCACCATTTAAAAAGTACCCTATTATATCCTTTTTAGGTCCAAAGTGGATGACCTCACACTTGCCTACATTGAAATCCATTTGCCACTGTTTTTTCCATTCACCATCAATATCTCTTTGTAATTTTATGCTTCTATCTACACTGCTTACAATGCCGTCTATCTTTGTGACAGTGGCAAACTTGGATATGTGGCTTTTTATCCCATCATGCAAGTCCTTAATAAATACGGTGAATAGTTGAGACCCCAAGACAGATCCCTGTGGGATGTCACTCGTCACATCCTGCCAATTAGGGTACCTGCCCATTATCCCTACTCTCTGTCTCCTGCCGCGCAGCCTTATCATGGAAAACATCTCAAAGTTCTTCTCATAATGAACCACAGCGGTACAGTGGGAGTAATGGCAGAAGCAGACTCGGGCTGTTCTCAGAAGGGACCTGTCAACATTGAGACACAGCCCGAGTGATAATTCCTGATCTTCCCGAAGCATTGTGTGTGAGGGAGCTGCAGATACATTTTCACAGAATCGTATTAATCATTTAATTTAGAGCTGATGTCAAGTTGTTTGTGGATAAAGTACTAAACAGAATAAAATCCCATTCACAAAAAGGAGCAGCCTTTACAGGAACCTTTACTCCAGCACTTCCCACCATCCCATGTGGGACAATCAGTCCAATGGAGTATGAGAGAGGGCCGTGAATATTTACACAATGAATGAGTGTGAGAGAGGGCCGTGAATATTTACACAATGAATGAGTGTGAGAGAGGGCTGTGAATATTTATACAATGGACCCAATATTTGTGACATCGGCATACTTGGATATGTGGCTTTTTATCCCGTCATGTAAGTCCTTAATAAATACAGTGAATAGTTGAGACCCCCCAAGACAGATCCCTCTGGGACCTCACTAGTCACATCCTGCCAATTAGAGTAACTGCCCATTACGGCGAGAGAGCGGGGAGGCAGGGAGGGGAGGTGTAGCTGCCGGGGAAACTAGAAATGTGGATAATGTGGATGTCCTGATGAATTTAACGACAGCACCTCTGTCAGGCGGGACGGCCTGCGGCACTAGGTCGCAGCCAGGGAGCGGATAGGAGGGAGGGAGAGAGGGAGATATCATGGTTGGGGGAGAGATTGTGGAGGTCATGGGTAGATTGGAGGTCGGGGGTCGACGGATCGCGGAGAGGGAAGCAGGTTAGTTTGGTAGTGGGGGGGGGAAACGCTCCTGCTCCTCCTGGCTCACAAGCTGTGCTGGAAAATCTGGCCGTTTCGCCTCCCTTCCGCTGTCGGGTTTCCTGCGCCCTGGGAAACCTGGCCTGCAGCAGTTAAAAGTACAACTCTGGTGAAATTTGTGCCACGCAGCCTCGTTAACATATTTAAATTACTGACCCGCCTCTCGAGAGCAGGTTAGTCGCCTGCCCCCCGCAACCTGCCTCTGTTAAACCAGAAGTGGGTGTGTTGGAAGGGGTTTGGGGTCGAGTTTCTGCTTTTTGAAGTTTTAACCCTAGCTCTAGCATTCTGCTGACCTCTTTGAGAGACCTCCTGTCTCTTTGCCTCGGGGATCCAGTGCGATTTCATCGAGACCGTTATCCCAGAGGCTTTAACAATAATGGCCCGGAATTTGCAGTGGGTAATGACAGCGAACTAACAGCATCCGCTGTTATTACCCCTTTGAAACTTGAAACTGACCGCAACTTCAGGATTTAGCGCACGCGCATCTAAACGCGGAAATCCTGAAGTTGCGGTCCGTCGTTCATTGCTCCGACACTGGCTGCGCTGTGCCCTCCCCACCCCCCACCCACCGCCCCACAGCCGTCAATCAGTGCAATCAGGGAAATCAGTGAAACTGACAAAAACTTAGGCTTTTCCGCGGTAATATCGCTGTGACATACCCCATTAAAAGTTAGACCTTAATATGATAGCAAAATACTGCGGATGCTGGAAATCCGAAATAACAACAGAAAACACTGGAAAAACTCAGCAGGCCAGGCAACATCCGTGGAGAGAGAAAGAGAGTTAACGTTTCAGGTCGAAACCCTTCGTCGGAACTGAAAGAGCAAGAAATAAACAGATAAAAATGCAAGGGGGAGGCTGGGGGGAGGAATAAAAGAACAAAAGGGATGGTCTTTAGTGAGTAGAGACATTGAGAGATGCTCAAGGCAAGACGAGATGGTAATGGGACAGATTGAGAAACAAAAGGTAAGGTGTGAAATGCTGGCAGAATCAGAGACAGCTGCCGTGGGGGGAGAGAGAGAAAAAAAGGAAAAAGGCACGGACCAAAAGAGTGGATAAAATGTATAAATATGTGGTAGGGGCCGGGGTTATGATCTGAAATTGTTGAACTCGATATTGAGTCCGGAAGGCTGTAAAGTGCCTAAACGGAAGATGAGGTGCTGTTCCTGGAGCTTACGCTGCGCTTCTGTGGAACAATGCAAGAGGCCGAGGACGGTGAGGTCTGAGTGAGCGTGGAGGGGTGAATTAAAATGACAAGCGACCGGAAGCTCGGGGTCACCCTTCCGGACTGAACGGAGGTGTTCCGCAAAGCGGTCACCCAATCTGCGTTTGGTCTCCCCAATGTAGAGGAGACCACATCGTGAGCAGCGAATACAGTATACTAGATTGCAAGAAGTACAAGTAAATCGCTGTTTCACCTGGAAGGGGTGTTTGGGGCCCTGGAGAGTGGGAAGGGGGGATGTATAAGGGCAGGTGTTGCATCTCCTGCGCTTGCACGGGAAGGTGCCGGGTGAAGGGGAAGGGGTGCTGGGGGTGATAGAGGAGTGGACTAGGGTGTCTCGGAGGGAGCGGTCCCTACGGAATGCTGAAAGGGGAGGTGAGGGGAAGATACGTTTGGTGGTGGGATCACGTTGGAGGTGGCGGAAATGGCGGAGGATGATCCGTTGAATGTGGAGGCTGGTGGGGTGAAAGGTGAGGACAAGGGGAACTCTATCGTGGTTCCGGGAGGGAGGGGCCGGGGTGAGGGCAGAAGTGCGGGAGATGGAACGGACACGGTCGAGGGCCGTGTTGACCACGGTAGAGGGGAATCCTCGGTTGAGGAAAAAGGAAGACATGTCGGAAGCACTGGTATCTAAGGTGGCATCGTCGGAGCAGATGCGGCGGAGACGGAGAAACTGGGAGAAGGGAATAGAGTCCTTACAGGAGGCGGGGTGGGAGGAAGTGTAGTCCAGGTAGCTGTGGGAGTCAGTGGGCTTGTAGTGAATGTTGGTCAATAACCTATCCCCAGAGATGGAGACGGAGAAGTCGAGGAAGGGGAGGGAAGAGTTGAAGATGGACCATGTGAAGGTGAGGGAAGGGTGGAAATTGGAGGCAAAGTGAATGAAATTGTCTAGTTCAGGGCGAGAGCAGGAAATGGCACCGATACAGTCGTCAATGTACCGGAAAAAGAGGTGAGGGAGGGGACCCGAGTAGGACTGGAACAAAGAGTGTTCCACATATCCCACGAAAAGGCAGGCATAGCTAGGACCCATGCGGGTACCCATAGCAACACCTTTGATTTGGAGGAAATGAGTGGAGTCAAAGGAGAAGTTGTTCAATGTGAGAACAAGTTCAGCCAGGCAGAGGAGGGTGGTGGTGGATGGGGACTGGTTGGGCCTCTGTTCAAGGAAGAAGCGGAGTGCCCTCAGGCCATCCTGGTGGGGGATGGAGGTGTAGAGGGATTGTACGTCCATGGTGAAAAGGAGGCGGTTGGGGCCAGG
This sequence comes from Squalus acanthias, assembly GCA_030390025.1. Classification (NCBI taxonomy): domain Eukaryota; kingdom Metazoa; phylum Chordata; class Chondrichthyes; order Squaliformes; family Squalidae; genus Squalus; species Squalus acanthias. The sequence goes on along the minus strand of CM059441.1, from coordinate 44,544,184 downwards.
AAACTGGAAACTGTTAAAGTGGCGGAGGGCGTCAGAGGAATCGCGGATGTAGGTGGGAAGGGACTGGACAAGGGGAGAAAAAATAGAATCGAGATAGGAAGAGATAAGTTCCGTGGGGCAAGAGCAGGCTGAAATGATGGGTCTACCAGGGCAGTCCTGTTTGTGGATCTTGGGAAGGAGGTAGAAGCGGGCTGTGCGGGGTTGGGGAACTATGAGGTTGGCGGCCGCGGGGGGAAGATCTCCAGAGGAGATGAGGTCAGTGACAGTCTTGGACACAGTGGCTTGATGTTCTGTAGTGGGGTCATGGTCCAGGTGGAGGTAGGAGGAGGTGTCGGAGAGTTGGCGTTCAACTTCCGCTAGGTAGAGGTCGGTTCGCCAAACAACAACAGCACCACCCTTGTCAGCAGGTTTAATGACAATGTCGGGGTTGGATCTGAGAGAATGGAGTGCTGCAAGTTCAGAGGGAGTTAGACCTTGTTGGATCAGGTGTAACTGGGGTTTTAACAGCGTATTAACTGCTAAAGAAATGTTATGGTCCTGAAAAACTCATTTTAATTTTGTGGAGTGTCAAATTTATCCATTATAACAACAATTACAATTTTTAAGAAACTTTAAAAAATGTATATTTTTTTAAAAGTTTGTTCATATTTATTTCAGGTTTGCCTTTTCCCTCATGTGAGAGCCCCAGTTTTTCTTTTGCTCTCTGTAACATTTTTGAAAAAGTCAGAATAAAAGCAGCTTCTTCACTTCCTGGTTCCCTGGCTGTGAGAATGCTGCATTGTGATTGGCTGCTTCGACAGCGAGTTGATTTCACTCGGACTTCCAATGCGCTACACTGATCTCAATTGCTCTTCGAGAAAGGCAAACTGCTCGCCACAGAGATCGCGAGACCCTTGTGACCGCAAATTCCGGGCCATCGTGTTTAATAACCTGAGTTTCCCCGGGTCAAGAGGTAAAAACATCCCTATTTCTTTCGACTATTTTGAGCAGTTTTAGCCGCTGCTGTGCCGCCAGCTCTTCGGCCAGGTGAAATTTACCAGTTTCTCTTAGTTTCCTTAGTTTCCAAAAGAAGCTCTGGCTCAGGCACAAGAGCCTCCTGATCTCTCCATGGTTCTAGCAGATTAACATGATAGATCTGCTCCTTCCGTCTTCTCCCAGGCTGACTAACTTTGTAGTTTACGGGCCCCACAATCTCGTATGAGCCCTACCATTGAGCCACCAGTTTGCTCTCGGGCATGGGAGCCAGAAGCAAAACTTGGTCGCCCTGACAGAACCGCCTCACCCTGGCCTGCTTATTGCAGTCGACCCGTTGCTTTCCTTGAGCCTTTTCCAGGTGTTCCCTTACTAGAGGCGTGACCGTCTCCACCCTCTCCCTCATTTTCAGGATGTGTTCCACCACATACTGCGCAGGGCTATTCTGCTCCTCCAATTCCTCCCTAATAATATCTAGAAGCCCACGGAGTTGTCTCCCATAGAGAAGCTCGAAAGGTGAAAACCCCGTGAAACTTCTCGAATTTCAAACATTACGTACGGCAATGAGGCGCCCCAGCTCTACCCATCCCTTTCTACTACTTCCTTCAACATACTGAAATGCTGTACCAACCCATCGGTCTAAGGATGATAGACCAAGGTTCGTAGAGCCTACTCTTTAACAACGCACAAAGGCCTCCCATTAGTTTGGATATAAACGGAGTCCCCTGATCCTACCCTGGAAAATACCCTTACTAATTCATTGCCCCAATGTCTTATGATGCCATGTTCCATAAGGAAATAGCCTCTGGATACCTAGTCGCATAATCAACTATCACTAGAATATACTGGTGTCCCTTGGCAGACCTTTCCAAAGGCCCCACCAGGTCCATAGCAAATCTTTCGATTATGGGTAGGGGGACCAATGGAGCACGGAGACGAGGTTTAGATCCTGCCAATTGACATTCTAGATATGAATTACAATACAATAGAAATTCTTTATAAATCCCTGGCCAAAAAAACCTTTGTAAGATTTTCTCCTGGGTTTTTTCTACCCCGGGATATTCAACCAACAAGTGTTTATGGGCCAGATCTAATACTGGCCGTCGACAGGGTTTTACAACCAATAGTTGTTCTACCTCTCCCCAGTGCTCAGTGGTCACCCTGTACAACAAATCATTCTCAATTATATAGTAATATAATTAATCTACCTGCTGCTGGGTGTCCATTAACCGATACCACTTCGGTTTTCACGTTCTGAAAAGCCAGGTCATTGGCTTGTTCCCGTTTGAAATCTGTCAACTCATGTGAAACTCCTCTATGAGCCTTTCCTTCTCCTAAGCAGAACCTCTTGGGAACCTTCTCCCTCTGTGTCTGACAGAAGTGTCCTACTAATGAAAAATCTCTCGAGTTGATCTCCAACTAAAATACTAGGGACCCGTTCCCTAACTCCTCGAGCCTTATCCCGCCTTCGCTCTCCTTTCGATTTTTGTTTCTTCCGAATTCCCTGAAAAATGACGGGTCCACAAAGGGAAAATCTTGAGCGAACTCCTCATTTGTGTTCATGTCCGACACAGGCCTATTCTGAGCCTTGTTTTTAAAGAGAGCTTCAAATTCTGGAAGATCCCTTCCCAGGATCACTGGTTGAGGGAGGCCTGGGACTACCCCTGCGGTAATCGCCTGACTTTTCCCATCGTACTCTAAGGTCGCCATAGTAGTGGGGTAATACCGCATTCCCCATGCACACTACATACCCCTGTTTTGGACCCATGAAGTAACTGGGGAGGTCGGACCAGATTGGCATCTCCCAAGGTTAGGACGCTACCGGAATCAGTCAACGCAGTGACCGCTTTACTGTTTAACTTTATGGGCTTCAATAAACAATGGGTGGCCTCCACATGGCTCACGGTTTGAACTAGGCCAATCAAATAATGCCCCCCAGGGGCTCGGTTCCCAGACTACAGTCCTTAGGTTCCCCAATATTATGGCATCGTCTTGCAATATGCCCCAACTCATCACAACGATAACACCTTATCAGATTTAACATTTTTTAACCTCATTATCAAAAGCTTACAATGTCCCTTCACAGCTTCTTGCTGCACTTCAGCATCCCTGTTCCACCATATAGTTTTACCGTGATGTCTGCGGTTCTATGGGCTAGGAGGGCGCTAAAGGATCCTGGAGGTGATCTTGGAGGTTTCCCCACCTCATAGGCCCAGGCTTGAAACCGTCGAGCTCCCACCATGGGGGTTACTCCAGTACGGCCCACGATTTCCTCATTCAGCATTTGGTAATAAGCTGCATCTGTCAATTCCACTTCAAAGTTTGCTTTTTGGGCATCTCCTACCAAAAATGAAATTGGGGATGCACAAGAGGCCAAAATCTCTGACCACTGTTCTTTTGGCCACGTTCTCGCTTGGAACATCGTTCAAAGGCCAGAAGGTTCGTCTCCACATTGCTGCCCGGAGTCATCTTCTGCAATTCCAAGCTAGGCTGGATAGGCTGCTGGTCTGTCGCTAGGCCGGATAGGCTGCTGGTCTGTCGCTAGGCCGGATAGGCTGCTGGTCTATCGCTAGGCTGGATAGGCTGCTGGTCTGTCGCTAGGCTGGATAGGCTGTAGGTCTGTCGCTAGGCCGGATAGGCTGCTGGTCTGTCGCTAGGCCGGATAGGCTGTAGGTCTGTCGCTAGGCCGGATAGGCTGCAGGTCTATCGCTATGCTGGATAGGCTGCTGGTCTATCGCTAGGCTGGATAGGCTGCTGGTCTATCGCTAGGCTGGATAGGCTGCTGGTCTGTCGCTAGGCCGGATAGGCTGTTGGTCTGTCGCTAGGCCGGATAGGCTGCAGGTCTATCGCTAGGCCGTATAGGCTGCAGGTCTGTCACTATGCTGGATAGGCTGCTGGTCTATCGCTAGGCCGGATAGGCTGCTGGTCTGTCGCTAGGCCAGATAGGCTGCAGGCCTGTCACTACACTGGATAGGCTGCAGGTCTGACGCTAGGCCGGATAGGCTGCTGGTCTGTTGCTAGGCTGGATAGGCTGCAGGTCTGTCGCTAGGCCGGATAGGCTGCAGGTCTGCCGCTAGGCCGGATAGGCTGCAGGTCTGCCGCTAGGCCGGATAGGCTGCAGGTCTGTCGCTAGGCTGGATCTCCCGCCTCAGCTCTTTCCGCTTTCACCATCATGATCCGATTTGTTTCTTGTTGGAGTTCCAGGACCTTGTTAGTCTGCTCCTGTTGTGCCAATGTGGCCTGCATGAATGCTTTCAGCATTTCCTCCATGATGGTGGATCTCGGCCTTTTCTCAGAGTGCCAAAATCCCACTCCTGACATCATGTGTAACAAGCTGAAGCAGGCCCAGGACCCAGTGGTCAATTAGACACGCAGACTAGAGCTTAAAATAAGCGACGTTTATTCACCCATTGCAGTTGTTTCTTTAAGTACAGCGATGAACAAAACAATAACAGGGATTACTTTCCAGCCTACACCTTCTCACTCTCAGTTCCTTCCTCTCCTCTGTTACAATACACAATTAATGAGTGCGAGTGCGTGAAAGAGGGCCGTGAATATATACAGAATTAGTGAGTGTGAGTGTGAGAGAGAGCTGTGAATTTTTACACAATAAATGGGTGTGAGTGTGAGAGAGAGCCATGAGAAAAATGCTTTTTTTTTAATAGTGCCATGGGATCTTTTACCAGCCGTGGCTCAGTGGGTAGCACCCTCACCTCTGAGTCAGAAGGTTCTGAGTTCAAGTCCCACTCCAGAGACTTGAGCACATAAAGCTAGACTGACACTCCAGTGCAGTGCTGAGGGAGTGCTGCACTGTCAGAAGTCCTGTCTTTCGGATGGGACTTTAAACCGAGGACCCGTCTGCTCTCTCAAGTGGACGTAAAAGATCCTACGGCACTATTTCAAAGAAGAGCAGGGGAATTAGTCCTGGTGTCCCAGACAATATTTATCCTTCAATCAACATCATTAAAAAAGATTATCTGGTCATTATCACATTGCTGTTTGTGGGAGCTTGCTGTGCGCAAATTGGCTGCCGGGTTTGCTACATTACAACAGTGACTACACTTCAAGGAGTACTTAATTGGCTGTAAATTGTTTTGGGACGTCCGGTGGTCGTGAAAGGTGCTGTATAAATGCAAGTCTTTCTTTTCTTCCCACCTGAGAGGGCAGAGGGGGCCTTGGTTTAACATCTCACCCCGAAGATAACACCTCCAAACAGTACAGCACTCACTCAGTGCTGCACCGTAGTGTCAGCCTGAATGATGCGCTCGTCTCTGGAGCGAGGCTTGAACCCATGAGCTACTAACTTAGAGGTGGGAGTGCTACCACTGAGCCAAGGCTGACACCTCAACTGCACCTCTATGTAAGAAAAGTTTGCATTTATATAGCACCTTTCACATCCTCAGGATGGCCCAAAGTGCGGCACAGCCAATGAATTACTTTTATTTGATGTCCAGTCACAGTAAAGTCCCACAAACAGCAAATGAGATAACTGACCAGTCACCCAGTTTCCGGTGGTGTTGGCTGAAGGATGAATGGCGGCCAGGACACTGCGAGAACCTCCCAAAAATGGAAAGACTCCTCAATATTTGCTATAACTGTGTTAATAGATGTATTAAGGTGGAGATAGAAAAATGCATCCACTAATATTGTCAACAGTAAATTCTAGCCGTTTATATTCTTTTCCATTTCCTAGGTCAGAAAGGAAGAGGAGCTTGGAAGAAATAGCAAACTGGAAATCTGTGAGATCAGGACAAGCCTCTATTCTCTTAACAGATACGACAGACTCCCCCCTCAAGAGGTAGGCCTGGACACTTCACGAGCTCATTGGGAGTAATAGCGTATTCCTTGGACACCCAGGCCAACATTTATGAATTAAAACCTGGGCTGGGAGGTGTCTGAGGTTCTCCCATAGAAAGGGATAAAGCCCTGCTCAGAGGTACTCCTAGACCAATAGGAAATGCCAGGCAAGTACCATCTTTAGAGAAGAGCTGGATGAATATTTGTCTAGGAACAGGATTGTGGGTTAAGTACGGTTAGAGATGCTCCATTACATGTCGAGCACATTGGTTCCTGAGTTGCTTGTACCACGGAAATGCCAGGCCCAGGATGGAAGGTTCGATAGTTATTCTGGAGTTTCTGTGTGATCCCAGACAGTGAGTGTTGGCAGACTATTGAACCACGGAGGGCATCGGAGCCAAGCCTGATCCTGTCCTTGCCCTGACATGTACTTTGGCACATGTCACTGGATGGCACTCAGGTGTGGAAGCCCAGGCGACACTCTGACCAGTTGTAGCACACCGACCACAGTTGGAAATTGGCTAAACCAGGGATTGGATTGAACCGGTGACCTTCCTGGTCTGTATTGCTGGGCACCAAGATTTTAAGGAGCATCTTAAAGGGAGAGAGGGAGAGAGATGCGGAGAGGTTTAAGGAGGGAATTCCAGAGCTTAGGGCCTCAGCAGCTGAAGGCACGGCCGCCAATGGTGAGGCGAAGGAAGTAGGGCATGAACAAGAGGCCAGAATGGAAGGAATGCAGAGTTCTCAGAGGGTTGTAGGGCTGGAGGAGGTTAGAGAGAGAGGGAGGAGCAAGGCCATGTAGAGACATAAAAACAAGGATGAGAATTTTAAAAGTGAGGTGTCACCGAACCAGGAGCCAATGTAGGTCAGCGAGCACAGGGATGATGGGTGAACGGGACTTGTTATGAGTTAGGATAAGGGCAGCAGAGTTTTGGATGAGTGCAAGTTTATGGAGCGTGTAAGCTGGGAGGCCGGCCAGGAAAGCATTGGATTAGTCGAGTCTGGAGATAACAAAAGCATGGATGAGGGTTTCAGCAGCAGATGGGCTGAGGCAGGGGTGGAGATGGGTGATATTACAGAGGTGGAAGTAGGCATGGTGCTGGAGAGGATATGGGGTCAGAAGCTCAGCTCAGGGCCAAATAGGACGCCAAAGTTGCGAACAGTCTGGTTCAGCCTCAGACATTGGCCAAGGAGAGGGATGGAGTCGGTGGCTCGGGAACGGAGTTTGTGGCGGGGACCGAAGACAATGGCTTTGTTCTTCCCAATATTTAATTGGAGGAAAATTCTGCTCATCCAGACCTGGATGTCGGTCAAGCAGCATGACAAATCAGAGCTAGTGGAGGGGTCGAGAGAAGTGGTGGTGAGGTAGAGCTGGGTGTCGTCAGCGTACATGTGGAATCTGACATCGTGGTTTCGGATTATGTTGCCAAGGGGCAGCATGTAGATGCGAAATATGAGGATCTTTGGGGGACTCCAGAGGAACTGACTGGATAATCTCTCTAAATCACTGGGTGAACTTGGAAAGTGTTAAAAGAACCTCAAGATACTATCCAAGTGCCTGAGGAAACTTTGTTCTCGCTGGTAAAAAGATTAAATGACGCCTTTTCACGTGTCAATCTTCTCGTCGCAAAATGACGCTGAAATTTCCTTGAAAAGTAATTTGAGCACAATGACGAATCAGGGGCCTCAGAAATGGTGCAGCCAACGGCTGACCCTCATCTGCATCAGTGAACTAATTAGGTAGATCAGTAATGACATGACCCGAGCCACAGAAATTGGTTGGAAAAGTTCGGACTGTTCTCCTTGGAACAGAAAAGGTTAAGAGTTGACCTAATAGAGGTTTTCAAGATGATGAGAGGTTTTGATAGAGTAAATAGAGAAAAACTATTCCCTCTGGCCAGTGGGTCAATAACCAGAGGTCATAAATTTCAAAAATCATTGGCAAAAGATCTAGAGGGGAGATGAGGCGAATTTTTTTCGCTCAGAGAGTTGTCTGGATCTGGAACGCTCTACCTGAAAAGGTGGTGGAATTGATTCCATAAATAATTTTAAAACAGAGTCGGACAGGGAGTTGAGGATGAGGAACTTGCAGGGTTACGGACAAAAAGCGGGGATGTGGGACTGAGCACGACTGCTCTTTCAAAGAGCCAGCACAGGCACGACAGGCCGAATGGCCTCCTTCTGTGCTGTAAGTTTCTATGATTCTATGAAATCTGAATTTCAAATCCTTTCATGACGCTGCACTTACGGAAGATTGTTTTGGTTAGTTCGAGAATTATTGATTTTTTAACCATGTATTTAGAAGATGACGTTTGTATTTTGAGCTACCTAAAAAATCTCAGTGGAAACAAACCCTCACTTTCATCAGTGGCGTGTGCAGACACTATAGTGTCCTACACCGCTCACACAATACGCTAAACCTAACACACAATGGCAAAGAAGTGTTTAGATCTGTCTTGGCTCAGAATTAAACTTCAAAAAATAGCAGTGATTTTATTTTAATTAATTATTTTAAACGCATGAATTTAAATAGGTTCACAGATCAAATAATTTGATTTAATGATCTTGCACTTACCTCGAGAGCTCTACTTCAGAACGAACACAACGATGACTTATTTTTTGATGGTGAAATGTCAAAGCGTACTTTTTATTATATTACATAAGAGTCCATTCACATGATTCCAGACTGTAGACATGAAGCTCCACAGATTTCATGGTCCTCCCAGGCTGAGAATCACGGGAGAGCCGTCAATCACGTTGATACTAGCTGACCAAGGGCCCACCTGTGGCTGCGGTGGAAAAACTAGCGTCAATCCAGGAAATTCACGATCGCCATTGGCTTAAATCGGAGTCGGAGAGGGGTGGGGGTTGTGTGGGTGTGGGCGGAATTATGAAAATCAACTCTTCATGGCTTCGGTGGAGCGGTGTAAAAGTACCCAGGAAATGATGGCGTAGCGCGAATAATGGCATAACTCATTTATGCCATAATTTCCTCAGTATTCTTGTGCCGGAAAACGAGCCCAGCGCCGTTCCAACGGCGCAAGTTTCCAGGAAATTCAGGGCTGGTGTCGCAATTTCACTTTCCTTCCCTGGAAAGGCCCGCCATTTTGGACCTCCTGTCTGCGGTGGGACCTGTTCCATTGAAGCCAGCTATTGGACAGTCAGCGAGCGGCTCCAAAGATAGTTCCACAGATCCAGGTCATTTCAGACCCTGGATGGCAATCCTGAGGCACTTGAGTTTGGAAAATTCGGGACCGCTCGGGAGCGAATTCGTTGACACTCCCTTCTTTCTATTTTCTACACTTAGATGCAACCAGGAAGAAAACATAGTTATTATAACAGAGAACAAAGCATTGAATGAGGAGTCACATGAGACAGAGACTGAGGATGGAGATGAGTGCATTACAGACACAGCAAGCGAGGGCTCATTGACGTGAGTAACACTGCCTGAGGCAACAGCATGCGAAATTCCCGACACAGGTGAAATGAAAACCGGGAATAATGGAAATCCAAAATAAGAACAGATAATGAAGGAAGTGGATAGCAAGTCAATCAGCATCTGAAACAGAAAGTTCTAATGAAAAGAGCCATCTGACACCTCTCTCTCTCTCTCTCCTTTCGATGCTGGTGGTCTTTCTATACGTTTTCAGCATTTTCTGTTTTTATTTCCAACTGTGTGTGAATGCACCCCTCCAATTTTCTGGTGTTGGGATCTTATTTTGTGTTGCTGGGCAGATTGGTGGCCTTTTGCCAGCTATTTACATTGGGCCTTAAAGGGGCACCAGTACCGCCAGTTCTAGACACGCAAGTCACGTCACATCGGCAGCAAACCCTGTGTAAACTTGTCGGCTTTGCTGAGGCCGGGCGCCAGGAAGGCCCATTTAATTCAGCAGGGGTTCCTACTGGCCAGTCTCAGCTTGTATTGATAGAGCGCCTTTAACATACTAAAACATCCCAAGGGGCTTCACAGGAGCGTTATCAAACAAAAATTGACACTGAGCCAAAGAAGGAGACATTAGGACAGGTGGTAGGTTTTAAGCAACGTCATAAAGGAGGAGAGAGAGGAGGCGAGGCGGAGAGGTTTAGGGAGGAAGTCCTGAGCTTAGGGCCCAGGCAGCTGAAGGCACGGCCGCCAATGGAGGGGCGAAGGAAGTAGGGCTTGCACAAGAGGCCAGAATTGAAGGAATGCAGAGTTCTCAGAGGGCTGTAAGGCTGGAGGAGGTTACAGAGCTAGGGAGGGGCGAGGCCATGTAGGGACTTAAAAACAAGGATGAGAATTTTAAATTTGAGGTGTTACCGGACCAGGAGCCAACGTAGGTCAGCGAGCACAGGGGTGATGGGTGAACAGGACTTGTTACGAGTTAGGATACGGACAGCAGAGTTTTGGATGAGTGCAAGTTTATGGAGCGTGGAAGCTGGGAGGCCGGCCAGGAGGAACGCTGAGTTCTCGGAGGGTTGTAGGGCTGGAGGAGGTTACAAAGATAGGGAGGGACGAGGCCATGGAGGGATTTGAACACAAGTATGAGAATTGCAAATTCGAGGCATCAGTGGACCGGGAGCCAGTGTAGGTCCGCGAGCACAGGGGTGATGGGTGAACGGGACTTGGTGCGCGTTAGGACACCAAAGCCGGAAAGTTTACATTGGAGTTGTTCGCAAGACTGGAATGATGGAAATGGGAGGCACAAGCATTCTTCTCGGGGTGTTGTAAATGAAAGAAAAAAAAAATTCCCGCTGCAGCATGTGTGCATTTATTTTCAACTGTACCTCATGACTGGGGGATGTCCCTTCAAAGTGTGGCATGTGTTTTCTGGGGAGCAGATCTGCACAAACAGCTCCAAAGTCATCACTGATTGGCAGCATCACTGAAAAAAGTCAACAAGGATAGCTAATATGGGAAATAGAAATGTCGTATTGCTGCAGGAGAGGGTGATCTGAAGGAATATTATTGAGGCGGTGTTTTTTTTAAATTTGTTCATGGGATGTGAGCGTCGCTGGTAAGGCCAGCATTTATTGCCCATCCCCAATTGCCCTTGAGAAGGTGCTGCCTTCTTCAGTCCAAAGATGTGCGGGTTAGGTTGATTTGGCTATGATAAATTGACCCTTAGTGTTAGGGGGATTAAATACGTGGGGTTACGGGGATAGGGTGGGATATGTGTCGGTGCAGGCTCGATGGGCCGAAATGGCCTCTATCTGCACTGTGGGGATTCTGTGATTCTGTGATTCTGTGAACCACTGCAGTCCGTGTAGCAGTTTTGATACAACTGAGTGGTTTGCTGGGCCATTTCAGAGGGCAGTTAAGAGTCAACCACATTGCTGTGGGTCTGGAGTCACATATAGGCCAGACCAGATAAGGACGGCAGATTTCCATCCCTAAAAAAGGACATTAGCGAACCAGACAAGTCTTTACGACAAAGTTTCTTGGTCACTATTGCTGATACGAGCTTTTTATTCTAGATTTATTAATTAACTAAATTTAAATTCCCCAGCTGTTATGGTGGGATTTGAGCTCACATCTGACACAGATCATTAGTCCAGGCCTCAGGAATACTAGTCTAGTAACATAACCACTATGCTACCATTCCCAATGCGTGGAAGCAACTTTTCTCTGCCTCTAAGTGTAGAGTTTCCGCTTAGGGAAATTGTGCCCAAACTATGCTTGAAATTGTGCTGGTTAGGTTACAGATCAAGTTTCCGCTAAAATTAATTTGCATAATAGCAAACGTAAAATCATCAATGAACCGGCACAATCGGGCTGTGTAATAGAATGTAATCGCTTCTTTTTTTTCTACTAAATAATATTCCTTGATGTATTTTACATTGGAAACCTGCTGCAGTTTTATTAATACAGCTGAAAATGGGTTTATCACCAAAAATAAACATTTTTAATAAGGGTGTCCAGTCCTCTACCTGTGAGTAACGGATTTAAAATCACTGAAAATAACTTTAAAAAAACTAAACTGAACCATTTAATAGTTTCATTGGTGTACACTAGTCAGTTTCTTAGTAAATTGGATATTTTTTGATAGGAAAAACTTGTAAAACGTGCCGACTAGTGCCTGTGCACCTCAGAAAATGAGCGCAATTTGAAGGGCCTTCCCGAACCAGCGCAGTCACCGCAATCTTCTAATATTGACCTGGGGGTGGTGGGGGGGGGGGGGCGTGGGGGGGGGGGGGGGCATGGGGAGAGCGTGGGCGGGGCCTGATCCAGGCAAATTGAATCTTGAACCAGAGTAAAAAATCGCGGAAAGCACTAACCAAAGTGGTTTTGGGCGTAACTCACTTCCGTTTAAAATTCCCCGATCTATTGGGCTGGTTCGGCTGATTCCGCCCGGATTGCGCTGATGTAACGAGCGGAAACAAGTGGAAACTCGGCCCCCTGGTCTCTTCTATTCCTGACTATGGAAACTTGATGCTAGTGTTGGGTATGTGTCCTGCTCACCAGCATCAACTCACCATTTAATGAGCACAAATATTCACATAAGAAAAAAACCGAATTGTCAGAATTGCAGCTCTCAGACTTGCTTGCAATTTATTGGCATCATCAACACACTGGAATCTGTTGTTGCCTGGATACAAGCAGCATAGATTGAATGTAAACTCTAGACTTCCCACAGTTGCATCACTGGCGTTCCGGACCCGATATTAATTCGGAGGTGAGTTGGGTGTGGGGGGCGGGCTCAGTTATTGCATGGGAACCCAGACATAAGTTCAGCCTGTCTGTCTGTGGCATTTTAACACAGCCACCTCATTATAATATTGCTTCTGGGTTTGGTGTCGATTGATTGCGCGGCAGCGGGTGTGACGCGGGCCTGCTTGACGTGATCAAAACTCCAGTATTTAAAGGGCCAATCCAAAGATCGAATTTGGAGGAGTTGGAAGCAAGAGAAGATGAACTGTGAGAATGGATTCAGGACAGTCAAAGGCTGTGCCCCGCTTTAACGGCGCCTCCCTTGACGTGCTGTTGGGGGCAGTGAGGAGTCGGAGAGAGATGCTCTTCCCCAGCAATGGGAGGAAGAAACCTGCTGTTGCCACAAAGAAGGTGCGGCTGGAGGTGGCCCAGGAGGTCAGCAGCAGGAGCATTGTGCCCCGCTCCTGGATTCAGTGCCGGGAGCGCTTTAATGACCTAACCAGCTCAGGAAAGGTGAATGCAGTTGCACATTCACCTATATCCGGCTATGCACATCAGCCCTCCCCCCTCACTCTGGCTTATCAAGCCAATCCATCGCATCACTCAGCACAATCACGTACCTTGCAAACGCACCCATCCTTCTCTTTCTATGCACTTCCTCACATCCCCATCTATCCGTCCACCACTACCACCCACCTTGATCCTTATGCAATTTCCTGCCTCTTCCCGATAGTCACCCTCACCAAATGCACTGCATCCATCGGGTGAACACATGCCACACAGTCACTCATAAGTCTATTCTTTCCCCCATTGCAGGAGAAAAGGGAGAGAGAATCCGAGGTGGTCCTCCACAGATTGCACAGTTGACAACTGCAGAGGAGGAAGTGCTGGAGATCAGTGGCATCTCGGTGTCCCTGGCCATCGGAGAAGGGGAGATGGGAACCTCCTAGCTACCTGGTGACAGAATTAAATATCAGCGACCCACCTGTCGACTTGATTTCAACTCAGTCATGTTGACTTGATTTCAACAGCGAGTGAAATATGATCATCTTCATAATGATAAATTGCAACATTCTTACCTTGCGAGTGCTAATTCATATCTTCAACAAGACCTTTACGTGTGCAGCAGGAGTCCATGGACCTCACGGACAAAGAAACCTCAGAGTTGCTGATTCCTTCTGAGGATGCACCATCACAAACTTACCACGCACCAGCTCAGATACTCGCACTTCGGTGGGACCAGTTAGACTGATAGTTGGGTTTTCACCTGGTGACTCACAGTTCACAAGAGAGCACGAGCAGATGGTGGTGGCAGGGACAGCAGTGGAGAGTCTGCGGCAGAGGGCCCAGCTAGACACAGATGCTGTACCCCAGGGTGCTGTTGATGAAAAGGATAATCATTGAGAGGCAGCAGATAATGTGCGATGTACTGGCAGGCCATCTAAGCACACTGACCATGATTGCAGAGAGAATGGAAGAGTCCACCTCAGGCATGAGTGGGATGATGTCGCGGGGCATTGCGACAATGTCATCTTGCATGGATAGAGTGGCCTACTCCATGAAACATCAAACGCACCAATCAAATGAGTCCATGCACGCCTTGACCACGGCCGTGCAGACTCTGGATGCCAACATGTCTGGCGCCTTAAATAGGATGATAGATACCCTAGCCTTGGCCTTACAGTGCCCCACTGATCGCCACCAAGCTGCTCTCCAGCAGAGCGGTAGCAGTGAATTTCGGCTGGGCCAGAGAGGGATGATGGCGAAAGGGGTCATGTGGGGACTCCACTCAAAGCACTTCCACTTCCACCCGCTGCACCACCCTCTCCCCGCAGTCAGTACCTAACCTTCTGCCTCCTCTCCTGGTGGCTGAGTCTGCCCCTGCACAGGTGCAGGCGGAGCAGTCTTTGGTGGGGCCCTCACTGGCTCCAAAATACAGAGGTTGTTGGCCAAGAGCCTCTCAGCAGTCAGAGCAGGGGTCTGAGCAGCCTGCCTCTACCTCTGCTGAAGCCACAGGGGTTGCACCATGTAGGAGCGGTAGGAAAAGGAAGAGTAAAGCCTTGCAGTTGAATGAGCAAATGTTACGTTATGAAGTTTCCGTTCTTTAGTAGAATCACATAAAATTTGTTACTTTGCAGCACTTTCCCTTGTTGACCGTTATTGGTTGCTGGGTGGCAACTCGCCTCTTAACTTGCTTGTTGATGAATGGGAAGACATAGATTGACGGGGACCAAGGGGTGGGGGGGGATTTTCAAGAGGTGGTTGGTTGTTTGCAGGACTGCTTTGTGTCAGTGGCATTGTGGGTGGGGGGTGGTGCAGGAAGAGTGGCCGTTGCATGCAGTTCTGACATCGGTCCACTGGTGGTACCCAAGTGAATCTTGCATTAATAAGAGCATCTCTGACATCCCGGGCAGCAATGTGAGAAGCTGGTGATGCATTGCCATCATCACCTTCCTCCTCCCCCTCTTCTTCCTCCTTGGATCTGTCCACAGACGATTTGCGCTCTGCGCCTTGTTCCTCCTGCAGGTCCAAACCTCGTCGCTGCGCAATGTTGTGCAGAGTGCAGCACATCATGACCATTCTGGACACCCAGGCTGGTGCGTACTGAAGGGCTTCTCCAGATCTGTCTAGGCACCGGAAGCGTCTCTTCAGCATGCCGATTGCTTGTTTGATCACACATCTGGTGGTGATATGACATTCATTGTGTCGCTGTTGAGCTTCATTGGTCAGGCTTCTGACAGGTCAGAAGTTTGAAGGGGGTATCCCTTGTCACCTAGCACCCACCCCTTAAGTGTGGTTGCAGGTCCAAAGATGTCAGGGAGCTTGGGCTGCTGCAGAATGAAAGCATCATGGCAGTTCCCCAGGAATCTTGCGTACACCTGCATAAACCTTTTCTTGTGGTTGCACACCAGTTGTGCACTGATGGAATGGAAGCCCTTGCGGTTCACAAATACTCTTGGTTGATCTGGGGGTGCGCGGATTGCCATGTGTGTGCAGTTGATGACACCCTGCACCTGTGGGAAGCCAGCCAGAGACGCAAATTCGAGCGCCTGCTCATTCTGGCTAGTGTCATCACAGACGAAGTTGACATAATTGTCAGCCTTGGCAAATAAGCCATCTGTGCATTTGTGTGCAGCCGACTGGGAGATTCTGGACATGTGGTACCAGGCCCAGCAGGCAGCAGGTCTTCATCTAGCAGGACACAGATACCTGCCGCTGTCTGACATGACTGCCTGAGCCTTCCGAAACACTGCTGTCCGGACATCTCAAGGAAACTCAGCCTCTGCCTGTACACCCTGTGTCGCGGGTAGTGCCTCCTGCGAGCTGCACCTCTCTCTGTCGCTCCCCTCTCTGTCGCTCCCCTCTCTGCCGCTCCCCTCTCTGCCGCTCCCCTCTCTGCCGCTCCCCTCTCTGCCGCTCCCCTCTCTGCCGCTCCCCTCTCTGCCGCTCCCCTCTCTGCCGCTCCCCTCTCTGCCGCTCCCCTCTCTGCCGATCCCCTCTCTGCCGCTCCCCTCTCTGCCGATCCCCTCTCTGCCGATCCCCTCTCTGCTGATCCCCTCTCTGATGTCAATGTCCAGCTGCAGGTCTCTCAACAGCGGGCAACTGCTGCCGCTGCTGTTGGTGCTGATCATATTGGTCCTCGTCCGAGGTCCAATCTAAGGCAGCGAAAGCGCCACCCATCCTGATGTGATTCAGAAAGCCTCCAAAGGGTAGAAAGTAAACTCTCAGCAAAAGTACTGTGAACAAACCCTTTCCCACTGGTAGGTAAGAAAGCAGCTGTAAGTACTGAGTATTTATTGCAGTATGTACATGAGTTTTAATCAGCCCACTCAATTGCCGTTGTGTTCTTGCCTAGCCTTCACTGGTGAATTTGAGGAAGCCCGGAAAACCCATGGAAGTTTAAAAGTATTTCAAATATTGCTCCAATTGAGCAATTAGTATTTTTTAATAGGTAACCCGCCTCTCTCTCGCTCGCTCTCTCGGGGGTTGCGTGCAACCAGCCTATTGAGTTAAACGCGGCATTTGGCGGACTGGAGTTAGCTTCCCGATGCGCTCACATTTTTGCAGCTTTAACCCCCCACCTGCACCTAACCCACAGGCTCCTCCATGTTAACATTCCCCCTCTGTTTCCATAGCAATGTGTCTCTGCAGGGCAGGTTTGTGACACAACTTTTCCACGTTCCAACGCTTATTGCACATGGGCACTGAACTGGGAAAGTGTTAAAATGATCTGAACCTGTTTTTAAGTTTTGTGAATTGTACAGCCTGTGGTGTTGGGTTAAAGGACTGGTCAGAGTGATTGAGCTATTTGAGCGGGGATTGGGTGATTACAATCCTGGGCTAAGGCTAGGTGGGACAAGTGGGGGCGTGACATTTATGGTGTTGAATTGGGAGTAAGTGGGATGGAGTGGCTGCCTTGGTTATATCGTTGGACTGGGAGTGTCGGCTGGGGTGGGATTGGCTGTGATGATTGTGGTGATGAACTGGGACTAACTCTGGTTGAGAGCGTTGGTTGGCCTGTTGATCTGCACGGGGTAAGGTGGGTGGGGTAAGGTGGGGTAAGCTGGGGTGGGGTAAGGTGGGTGGTGTAAGGTGGGATGGGGTATGGTGGGATGGGGTATGGTGGGGTGGTGTAAGGTGGGTGGGGTTGGGTGGGGTGGGGTGGGGTGGGGTTTGGTGGGGTGGTGTAAGGTGGGTGGGGTTTGGTGGGGTGGTGTAAGGTGGGTGGGGTTGGGTGGGGTGGGGTGGGGTGGTGTAAGGTGGGTGGGGTTGGGTGGGGTTTGGTGGGGTGGTGTAAGGTGGGTGGGGTTGGGTTGAGTGGGGTGGGGTGGTGTAAGGTGGGTGGGGTTGGGTTGAGTGGGGTGGGGTTGTGTAAGGTGGGTGGGGTTGGGTTGGGTGGGGTGGGGTGGTGTAAGGTGGGTGGGGTTTGGTGGGGTGGGGTGGTGTAAGGTGGGTGGGGTTGGGTGGGGTTTGGTGGGGTGGTGTAAGGTGGGTGGGGTTGGGTGGGGTGGGGTGGTGTAAGGTGGGTGGGGTGGGGTTGGGTGGGGTGGGGTGGTGTAAGGTGGGTGGGGTGGGGTTGGGTGGGGTGGTGTAAGGTGGGTGGGGTTTGGTGGGGTGGTGTAAGGTGGGTGGGGTGGGGTTTGGTGGGGTGGTGTAAGGTGGGTGGGTGGGGTTGGGTGGGGTGGGGTGGTGTAAGGTGGGTGGGGTGGGGTTGGGTGGGGTGGTGTAAGGTGGGTGGGGTGGGGTTGGGTGGGGTGGGGTGGTGTAAGGTGGGTGGGGTGGGGTTGGGTGGGGTGGGGTGGTGTAAGGTGGGTGGGTGGGGTTGGGTGGGGTGGGGTGGTGTAAGGTGGGTGGGTGGGGTTGGGTGGGGTGGGGTGGTGTAAGGTGGGTGGGGTGGGGTTGGGTGGGGTGGGGTGGTGTAAGGTGGGTGGGGTGGGGTTGGGTGGGGTGGGGTGGGGTTGGGTGGGGTGGGGTGGTGTAAGGTGGGTGGGGTTTGGTGGGGTGGTGTAAGGTGGGTGGGGTGGTGTAAGGTGGGTGGGGTGGGGTTGGGTGGGGTGGGGGTGGTGTAAGGTGGGTGGGGTGGGGTTTGGTGGGGTGGTGTAAGGTGGGTGGGGTTGGGTGGGGTGGGGTGGTGTAAGGTGGGTGGGGTTGGGTGGGGTGGGGTGGTGTAAGGTGGGTGGAGTGGGTGGGGTGGGGTGGTGTAAGGTGGGTGGGGTGGGGTGGGGTGGTGTAAGGTGGGTGGAGTGGGTGGGGTGGGGTGGTGTAAGGTGGGTGGGGTGGGGTTTGGTGGGGTGGTGTAAGGTGGGTGGGGTGGGGTTTGGTGGGGTGGTGTAAGGTGGGTGGGGTTGGGTGGGGTGGGGTGGTGTAAGGTGGGTGGGGTGGGGTTTGGTGGGGTGGTGTAAGGTGGGTGGGGTTGGGTGGGGTGGGGTGGTGTAAGGTGGGTGGGGTTGGGTGGGGTGGGGTGGTGTAAGGTGGGTGGGGTGGGGTGGGGTGGTGTAAGGTGGGTGGGGTGGGGTGGGGTGGTGTAAGGTGGGTGGGGTGGGGTGGGGTGGTGTAAGGTGGGTGGGGTGGGGTGGGGTGGTGTAAGGTGGGTGGGGTTGGGTGGGGTGGGGTGGTGTAAGGTGGGTGGGGTGGGGTGGGGTGGTGTAAGGTGGGTGGGGTGGGGTGGTGTAAGGTGGGTGGGGTGGTGTAAGGTGGGTGGGGTGGTGTAAGGTGGGTGGGGTTGGGTGGGGTGGGGTGGTGTAAGGTGGGTTGGGTGGGGTGGGGTGGTGTAAGGTGGGTGGGGTTGGGTTGGGTGGGGTTTGGTGGGGTTGGGTTGGGTGGGGTGGTGTAAGGTGGGGTTGGGTGGGGTGGTGTAAGGTGGGGTGGGGTGGGGTTTGGTGGGGTGGGTGGGGTGGGGTGGGGTGGGGTTTGGTGGGGTGGGTGGGGTGGGTGGGGTGGGGTGGGTTGTGACTAAGAGTGGGCAGGATGGAATGTGGGTAGATGCATTAATTAGGCTGATGGATTGGGAGTTAGTGGGATGCAGTGCGGATTTGGGTGGGATTATCTGGGAAGGGCTGCATGATTATGATATTGGGTTGGAGTTGATTGGGCGAGGATATTGATTACATTACTGGGCTGCTGACGGGAGAGTGGTTTAACTAGTCCCACACATTTCAACAGCTAACATTGCAATTAACTGTATAATCTACCTATACAGGCTGATGATATTCCAAAGGAGGTCTAAATGCAGTTGGGCTAATAGGAACTGGCCTACACATATAACATGAACATACGAACATGACAGGGAGGAAAAGACATGCTGGTCCATCTAGCCTGCCCACACTCATGATGGCTGGGGTATCTTGACTAGATACACTGCTCTAAAGTAAATAGACTGAGATCTTTAAACCTATCTCAGTAACTGAGGTACATAGAGTGATAACAGAAAGCAACCCTTTATAGGAGGCTCACTATAAATCAACTATGTAAAGCGATAGTGTTCACCTGACTATGTGGCACAGACCAGTGTCAGCATTATTCAGTTCAGCTCAGTTTGAGTCCCTCCTTGTATGTCTTTCTTCATGCCAGATGTATGTCGGGCTAGTAACTACTTTTCTCATATGTCAGCTGTGGCTCAATGGATGCACTCTCACCTGTGAGGCAGAAGGTTGTGGGTTCCAGTACCCTCTCCATGAGACTTGAACACAAAATCCAGGATGACATTCCAGTACAATACTCAGGGAGTGCTGCATTGTTGAAGGTGTCATCTTTTGGATGAGACGTTAAACCGATGCCCCATTCACACTTTCAGGTGGATGTGAAAGATCCCACGGCACTATTTCGAAGAAAAGCAGGAGAGTTCTCCCCGGTGTCCTGGCCAATATTTATCCCTCAACCAACATCACTAAAAAACAGATTATCTGGTCATTTTCTCATTGATGTTTGTGGGATCTTGCTGAGTGCAAATTGGTTGCTGTGTTTCCTACATTACAACAGTGACTACACTTTGAAAGTACCTCATTGGCTGTAACGCACTTTGAGACGTCCTGAGGTTGTGAAAGGCGCTATATAAATGCAAGTTATTTCTTTCTTTCCTCAGGTTGGAGCACCTTCCTCCATCGGCAGGGATATGGTTTTCACTGTCCAGGCACCAGAAGGTGCTCACCTCTGCTGTGTTGACCCTCATTGTTGCATGGCTGCTACAACTGTTCTCCTCAGGTACCTAACTTTGAAGAATCGGAACCGTTATGTTCCTGCGTGCAAATGGAACGGCAGATTAAAGATGTCAACAGACCTGCAAGTCCGCCACCATTTTTACCAGAGAGACACCTCGGAGAAGTTCCCAGTGAAGGTCCCACCTGGCAACCACCAAAAACATCTGGATAAACCTGGCAATTACAGGCCAGTCAGTTTAACATCAGTGGTGGGGAAGCTTTCAGAAACAATAATCCGGGAGAAAATTAACAGCCACTTGGACTAATAAAGGAGAGCCAGCATGGATTTGTTCAGGGCAAATCGTGTTTGACAAACTTGATTGAGTTTTTAATCAGGTAACAGAGAGGGTGGATGAGGGCAATGTAGTTGATGTTGTGTATATGGACTTTCAAAAGGTGTTTGATAAAGTGCCGCATACTAGGCTTGTTAGCAAAATTGAAGCCCAGGGGATAAAAGGGGCAGTAGCAGCATGGATACAAAATTGGCTAAGGGATAGAAAACAGAGAGTTGTGGTGAATGACTGTTTTTCGGACTGGAGGGAGGTATACAGTGCAATGTTCCCTTTAAGCCGTGCAGGGATCCGGCTTGCCGGCTTTTCAATGCAAAAACCACGCATGCACGGTATTTTGAATGGGCCACCCAGCCCCTTAAAGGGGCCACGCAGCGCCAAAAACAGGGAACATTGATCCAGTGGTATTCCCCAGGATTCAGTACAAGGACCACTGCTGTTTTTGATATACATTAATGACTTGGACTTGGGCGCAATTTCAAAATTTGTAGATGACACAAAACAGTGAGGAAGATAGTAATAGATTTCAAGAGGACATAGATAGGCTGGAATGGGCGGACATGTGGCAGATGAAAAACAATGAAGAGAAGTGTGAGGTGATACATTATGGTAGGAAGAATGCGGAGAGACAATACAAGCTAAATGGTGCAATTTTAACAACAACAACAACAACTTATATTTATATAGCGCCTTTAATGTAGTAAAACATCCCAAGGTGCTTCACAGGAGTATTATAAGACAAAAAAAATTTGACACCGAGCCACATAAGGAGAAATTAGGGCAGGTGACCAAAAGCTTGGTCAAAGAGGTAGGTTTTAAGGAGCGTCTTAAAGGAGAAAAGAGAGGTAGCGAGGCGAAGAGGTTTAGGCAGGGAATTCCAGAGCTTAGGGCCCAGGCAACAGAAGGCACAGCCACCAATGGTTGAGCGATTATAATCAGGGATGCTCAAGAGGGCAGAATTAGAGGAGCGCAGATATCTCGGGGGGGTGGGGGGGGGGGGGGGGTTGTGGGGCTGAAGGAGATTACAGAGTTAAGGGGGTGCAAGAACAGAGAGACCTGGGGGTATTTGAGCACAAATCTTTGAAGGTGGCACGACCGGTTAACAAAGCAGCTGATCAAGCATATGGGATCCTGGGCTTTATAAATAGAGGCCTAGGGTACAAAAGCCAGGAAGTTGTGCTAAACCAATATAAAACACTAGTTCGGCCTCAGCTGGAGTATTGTGTCCAATTCTGGGTATCACACTTTAGGAAGGACGTGAAGGCTTTGGAGAGGGTAGAGAAGAGATTTACGAGAATGGTTCCAGGGATGAGGGATTACAGTTACTTGGATAGACTGGAGTAACTGGGGTTGTTCTCCTTAGAGCAGAGAAGGCTGAGAGGAGATTTAATAGAGGTTTTTAAAATCATGAAAGGTTTATATAGAGTAATTAAAGAGAAACTGTTTCCAATGGCTGAAGGATCGATAACCAGAGGGCACTGATTCAAGGTAATTGGGAAAAGAACCAGAGGCGATATGAGGAAAAACTTTTTACGCAACGAGTGGTTAGGATCTGGAATGCACTGCCTGATAGGGTGGTGGATGCAGAGTCAATAGTAGCCTTCAAAAGGGAATTGGATAAATACTTGAAGGAGAAAAATCGCAGGGCTATGGGGAAAGAGCGGGCGAGTGTGACTAACTGGATTGCTCCTTGACAGAGCTGGTGCAGACTCGATGGGCCGAATGGCCGCCTTCTGTGTTGTACTATTGTATGATTCTATGACTATAAAAACGATATAAAGTCATTGGATAAGGTGCAAAAGAGATTCACAAGGATGATACTAAGAACTGAGTGGTTATACCTATCAGGAAAGATTGAACAGACTGGTGCTCTTATCTGTAGAAAAGAGAAGACTGAGGAGTGACCTGAGGAGTGACCTGAGGAGTGACCTGAGGAGTGACCTGAGGAGTGACCTGAGGAGTGACCTGAGGAGTGACCTGAGGAGTGACCTGAGGGGTGACCTGAGGAGTGACCTGAGGAGTGACCTGAGGAGTGACCTGAGGAGTGACCTGAGGAGTGACCTGAGGGGTGACCTGAGGAGTGACCTGAGGAGTGACCTGAGGAGTGACCTGAGGAGTGACCTGAGGAGTGACCTGAGGAGTGACCTGAGGGGTGACCTGAGGAGTGACCTGAGGAGTGACCTGAGGAGTGACCTGAGGAGTGACCTGAGGAGTGACCTGAGGAGTGACCTGAGGAGTGACCTGAGGAGTGACCTGAGGAGTGACCTGAGGAGTGACCTGAGGAGTGACCTGAGGAGTGACCTGATAGCTTTAAGATAATGAAAGGGTTTGATAGGGTAGACGTAGAGAAAATGTTTCCACTTGTGGGGGAGTCTAGAACTAGAGATCATAAATATAAGATAGTCACTAATAAATCCAATAGGGAATTCAGGAGGAACTTCTGGAGGCGAGTAGCATAGATGCATTTAAGGGGTTCTGACGAAAGGTCATCGACTTGAAACGTTAACTCGGTTTCTCTCTCCATCGATGCTGCCTGACCGTCTGAGTATTCCAAGCATTTTCTGTTTTTACTGCATTTAAGGGGAAGCTAGATAAGCACATGAGGGAGTAAATAATAGAAGGATATGCTGATTGAGTTAGATGAAGAGAGGTGGGAGGAGGCTCGTGTGGAGCATGGACCAGTTGGGCCGAATGGACTGTTCCTATGTGCTGTAGACTCGATGTAATATATTGATGATGATAAAGTAGGGGACGGTAGCATAGTGGTATGTTACTGAAGTAGTAATCCAGAGACGTTCAAATCTCACCATGGCAGTTTGTGAATTTGAATTCAGTTAATTAAATAAATCTGGAATGAAAAAGCTAGCATCAGTAATGGTGACCATGAATCGACCAGATTGTTGTAAAAACACAACTGGTTCACTAATGTCTTTCAGAGAAGGAAATCTGCCGTCCTTACCCGGTCTGGCCTATATGTGACTCCAGACCCACAGCATTGTGGTTCACTCTTAACTGCCCTCTGAAATGGCCTAGCAAGCCACTCAGTTGTATCTTCACCACACGGACTGCAGTGGTTCAAGAAGATGGCTCACCACCACCTTCTCAAGGGCAATTAGGGGTGGGCAATAAATGCTGGCTTTGCCAGCGATGCCCACATCCCGTGACTGAGTAAATTAAAAAAAGTCTTATTTACAAAGAAACACATATCAATGGTGATAAACAACCATGAGTATATGATGGTGATAAATAGCCATGAGTATCATTAGCAGGAGTAAAGGCGTTACACACACCTTATTGCCTCTAGATTGAACTCGCTTGAGTAGAACTATTAAATTAAAAGTACGGACCAGTCCCTTCCTAAAATGATAATAATGCTGGTAAGGCTGAACTGCTGAACCCTCCTGTTTATTCACAGAGATTTCCTCCCACTCCTCTGGACTGGACGGACAGATTGGTCTTTTTCTGTCCTTCATTTTCATTTGCTCATATGAAAATACAAACGCTTCACCAGAATGATTCTGGGTCTAAAAGGGTTAAATTATGAGGACAGGTTGCATAGACTAGGCTTGTATTCCCTTGAGTTTAGAAGATTAAAGGCTGATGTGATTGAGGTGTTTAAGATAATTAAAGGAGTTGATTGGGTAGATAGAGAGAAACAATTTCCTCTGGTGGGAGAGTCCAGAACAAGGGGGCATAACCTTAAAATGCGAGCTAGGCCGTTCAGGGGTGATGTCAGGAAGCACTTCTTCACACAAAGGGTAGTGGAAATCGGAAACTCTCTTCCTCCCAAAAAGCTGTTGAGGCTGGGAGTCAATTGAAAATGTCAAAACTGAGATGGATAGGTTTTTGTTAGGTAAGAATTACGTTTTGTTAGAATTATGGAACCAAGGTGGGTAGATGGAGCTAAGATACAGATCAGCCACGATCTCATTGAATGGCGGAACAAGCTCGAGGGGCTGAATGGCCTCCTCCTGTTCCTATATTCCTCTGTCCTGCCCGTCAAGGTGAGGGAAGTTCGGACAAATGATAAGAAATAAAAGGAGACAATCGCTGGAAATGCACAGCAGGCTCGCCAGCATCTGGAGAAAGGAAAGACAGTTTAATGTGTCTGGTAGAGACCCTTCCAGAACCGGAACCTGGGAGGTAAGCAATCTCTTCCGAACTGAAGAAACCTTCCTCTGTCTTTTCTATTTTCAGATGCTGTGTGTTTTCCGTGTTTCCTCTTTTTTTTAATTTTGTTAGGGATGTTGGTGCTGAGCAGTGTGAACTTTTCCACATTTGTCACCCAGCATCAACATTGAGGGCTCCCTGGTCAGTTAGAACATGGTTACATACAGAGTGCACCTCCCTCCACTCTGCCTTAAGCCCAGCCTCAGTAGAGCGTCCTCCACTGTTCCAGTGCTGACAAAGACACAGTGTATGACCAATTCCTCACTAGCTATACACTGAGAGACACCGTGTGTGACCAATCCCTCACTAGCTATACACTGAGAGACACAGTGTGTGACCAATCCCTCACTAGCTATGGACATGGAAAGACACGGTGGAGTGATCAGTGCCTTGGTCACCTAAGGTGCCGAATATTTAAACTGTTCAGCCATAGTTTTAATGAAAACTAAGACAGGAATCTGAATTCGCACTGAACGTGTCTGTGGTTCAGCGTGAGTTTGCCGGGGTGGAAAACGTGGTGTTTCCATGCAGCAGTTTGCGGAGAAGGAGATTTAATCCTGGTCCTGAGCCCACCTGGTAACTCCCTACTGTGACAGGACTGCTCCTTTAAGGATGTTTCCATATATCATATATATAGCCCCAGTGCTGCTAAACAAATAAAAACACAGATTGGGTGACCGCTTTGCGGAACACCTCCGTTCAGTCCGTAAGCATGACCCCGAGCTTCCGGTCGCCTGTCACTTTAATTCTCCGCTCCACTCCCACTCTGACCTCACCGTCCTCGGCCTCTTACACTGTTCCAATGAAGCTCAACGTAAGCTCGAGGAACAGCAACTCATCTTTCAATTAGGCACTTTACAGCCTTCTGGACTCAACATTGGGTGTAAACAATTTTAGATTATAACCTCTGCCCCTATCTTTTCAGATGGCAGCTGTCTTTCATTCTGCCATTCCCATTTACACCACTTCTAGATCCATCTTTTGTTTCTTAACTTGTCCCATTACCATCTCCTTTTGCCTTGCACCATCATCCCTTTTGTCTCTTAATCTCTCCTGCCTTCCATCCTATCACAGACCTTCCCTTTTGTTCTTTCCTCCCCTCCCCCCTTTCCCTGCCCCTACACTTCCTTAAAAACCTGTTCCATCTCCAGCTTTTTCCAGTTCTGACGAAGGATCATCGACCAGAAACGTTGACTCTGTTTCTCTCTCCACAGATGCTGCCTGACCTGCTGAGTATCTCCAGCATTTTCTCTTTTTATTTATTATAAATAGAGGCAGACATAGCACGCAAGCGCCAACACTCGATCCTATCACTACGCTCTTTACTTTTACCTGTTGAAGCAGTCCCCATACAGGTTTTAGTCTCCAACACGGTCTGTGCAGTGCCTGCTTCCACAGGCTCTGCTATCAAAGGAGCTGAGTTGTGAAGGTGTAAGACGGCATATCCAACTTGTGTAAATGTGGGGATTCACAAGCATCCGTTGTGTGAGTTGGTTCTACGGGGGTTAATTCTCCAATAGTGAGCTCCCAGGTGGGAGTCTCACCTGCCGGAGGCACGCATCTGAGATTCAGGCGTGTGCCGATGATTATCTGCCTATTTAAAATGAATGGTTGGAAAATAGTTTCAGCGCAAGCTTGAACCTCCATTATGCACAGGTGAGAAATTGGAGAATTGCCCTTTATATACCTACTATTCGAAGGGGAGGGGAAAGAGTAAAACATGCACTAAACAGGAAACTGTATTTGAAGTACATCATGATTACAGGCCCATTGCAATCACGGGTTGTGTGTATTTTATTACAGAAGCATTGGAATCACAGGTTGTGTGTTCGTGCTGTGTGCGCTGGTCGGGGGAGTCTAGGACTGGGACATAGTCTAAAAATTAGAGCCAGGCCTTACAGGAGTGAAATTAGGAAACGCTTCTACACACAAAGGGTGGTAGAAGTTTGGAACTCTCTTCCGCAAAAGGCAATTGATGCTAGATCAGTTGTTAATTTTAAATCTGAGATTGACAGACTTATGTTAACCATAGGTATTAAGGGATATGGGGCAAAGGCGGGTATATTGAGTTAGGCCACAGATCAGCCATGATCTCACTGAATGGCGGAACAGGCTCGAGGGGCTAAATGGCCTACTCCTGTTCCTATGTTGTGTTTTTCATTACAGACCCATTGCAATCACGGGTTGTGTGTTGTGTGTATTTTATTACAATCCCAGTAAAACAAAAGCTGAATTGTCCCAACTAACGTTGACAGATCTCGATGTTTCACTGTTACAGACGCTGGGACTCCCACTAGAAATGACTATTGCTTTCGTCCATGTTCCGTTTGTCAAAACCTCAGGTTGAATTGTCACTGAACACTTACTTGGCGAGAGGCCGTGGTTATCATTGTTTACCAGTGATTGTTCATGAGTTCAGCTGGGGGTCAGTGTCCGAATCAACCAATTGGGCAACAGAAAGGAATCCAGAATAATGTGGTGAGGGCAGCGCTGGTTGTTACAAAGGATTTACAGCACAGAAACAGGCCATTCGGCCCAACTGGTCTATGCCAGTGTTTATGCTCCACACGAGCCTCCTCCCACCCTTCTTCATCTCACCCCATCAACATATCCTTCTACTGATTCAATTAATGGAGCTGGCGACGTCAGAAGGAGTCATAAACTGTGGGAGGATGTCTGCGTATTTCAGGGACTCCATCTGAACTCCAAAGGCATCCAGTGTCTTTTCCCCTTTCCAACGTTGCCCCCTCATCTCCTGCAGTCAGTGATTCTTTGCTGGATTACGGTTCCGTGGTCACCAGCCTGTACCCGGCCCAGGTGAGCATTCTTCAAGTGTGAGCCCAGACAGTGAGTGTCGACAGGCTATTCAACCACGGGGTGGGGGGGTGGGGGTGCGTACCGCAGCTGAGTCCCCCTTCTTAGCTGGGGAAGTTAGGATGATGCGGGGAAATTTTAGGAGGGAATAGATACATGGAGCGAGGGAGCAGGGAAGGAGCTTGCGACCCATTGGGGCCTTGTGCCATTTCTCGGAGCCCCTCTCGAAGCTGGGCTGGGAAGTGTATACACAGCACTTCTCAGGCACTCTTGGTGATCTGGACAGACTCACTGAGGAACAGCCACTGACACTCACGGTAAGCCTCAAACCTTTCACACCCATTGTTATCAGTTGGTGCTCAAATGTGTTTAATCATACGAACATACGAATTAGGAGCAGGAGTAGGCCACTTGGCCCTTCGAGCCTGCTCCGCCATTCAATAAGATCATGGCTGATCCGATTACTCCACATTTCTGCCTACCCCCGATAACTTTTCACCCCCATGCTTACCAAGTATCTATCTACCTCTGCCTTAAAAATATTCAAAGACTCTGCTTCCACCGCCCTCTGAGGAAGAGAGTTCCAAAGACTCACGACCCTCTGTGAGAAAAAATTTCTCCTCATCTCTGTCTTAAATGAGCCACCCTTTATTTTTAAACAGTGACCCCTAGTTCTAGATTCTCCCACAAGAGGAAACATCCTCTCCACATCCACCCTGTCCCGACCCCTCAGGATCTTATATGTTTCAATCAAGTCACCTCTTATTCTTCTAAACTCCAGCGGATACAAGCCTAGCCTGTCCAACCTTTCCTCATAAGACAACCCGCCCATTCCAGGTATTAGTCTAGTAAACCTTCTCTGAACTGCTTCCAATGCATTTACATCCTTCCTTAAATAAGGAGCCATGATGTGGAGATGCCGGTGTTGGACTGGGGTGGACAAATGTGAGAAGTCGCACAACACCAGGTGAAAGTCCAACAGCTTTATTTGAAATCACAAGCTTTCGGAGCGCTGCTCCTTCATCAGGTGAAGTGAAGAGATGCATATAGGCACAGCATATATAGTCAGAGAACACTGCCAGATGACGGCAGTTGGAAAGATTAACTGTAATCATCTGGCAGTGTTCTCTGACTATATATGCTGTGACTATATGCATCTCTTCACTTCACCTGACGAAGGAGCAGCCGCTCCGAAAGCTTGTGATTTCAAATAAAGCTGTTGGACTATAACCTGGTGTTGTGCAACTTCTCACATTAAATAAGGAGACCAGTACTGTACACAATGCTCCAGATGTGGTCTCACCAATGCCCTGTATAACTGAAGAATAACCTCCCTACTTTTGTATTCAATTCCCCTCGCATGCTGGGTTTGATTAAGTAGCTTAACGGGGAGCGGCACTGTACTGAGTTGTTGGATCCTGAACACTAGCTGGTGTCTCTCATCGCTCTCCTACTGCTCTGTTTCAAACTGCTGCTTCGAGGCAGCCTCCTGACACAGACATTTTCTGTTGAACTCGCTGCAACGTGACATCATGAGAGATACCCACAATCCATTGTCCCTGTCACTCGAGCAGAACTCAGTGAATATATAAAGATATTGGGAGATGGAAATGACTGAGAGAACTTAACGAATCTGCACAATACATCAACATTACAACCTGGAAATGATATAGTGCAACGGCGTTGTACAAACAGGTTATCAATCACACTTAAGTGGCCGAGGGAGGAATTTGATACAAACATGTTCCGTGTTCATATATTAACAGCACAGGGCATCATTCCAGGCCTATATAACAATTCACTACAATACCCTTCCCTTCAGAACTATCCTCAACAAGGGATTGGACTATTTTCCAGTGAAGCTTTATTTACACTGGGTTTACACTTAATTAACCCATATTTTTCTAGGTGAATATTAACTTGATCCTGTATTGTCACCTCTATAAATTTACTCGCTACTGATATGTGCGTGTGTGTGTGTGCATTTGTGTGCGTGTATGCATGTGTGCGTTTGTGTGGACATTGGGTGAGGAGGAGATTGGATATAGTGTGATGCCCCTCCCGGTTGAGCAGCCCACTGCCACTAAATGCCGACGCTTACACATGAAGAAGGGCCCCCTGATTGAAGCACTGGAGGCTGAGCAGTGCAGTAGAACTGTGTCCCAACAAGCAGTGACTGCCATAGGCAAGTATGGGAGAAATTGGGGGGAAAAGAGAGTCATGGATTCTGGATGTGAGCAGCAGGGAACGAGTCCTGCTTGAACAAAGAAACAGAAGATGATTACGTTAGCAGCCATAGAGTCCTCTCCTTCAGCAGCATGTCTGTGGATCCTAAAGGATCTGTTGGTCAGAGTCATGGAAATTCTGTTCAGGAATTTTGTTTAATCTTTGATGAGCCTTTCAAAACTTCCAGAGAGACTAAGATGAATTTGTTGGTAATGTGAGCTACTATAAAATGTGAGTGATTTGTATCCATGCGGTGGATTGTTTGCCAATGACTTTTAAGCAGTTTTCACGTGTAATTGTGTTTCAAAACCTGCGATATTAGACAGTGAGCGCCACCTGCTGATGCTCTGAATAGAATACAAAAACAAAATATTCTCTGGGCACGTTAGATCCGATAATGACGGGGAGGGAGCAAGGAGGCAGCGGATGTCATAGCGGCTGGGAAACTAGGAAATTTCTCAGAGGTTCTGCCGAATTAACGACAAGACCTCATTTAAATGTTTTTGCACCATTTCCTGACTGGCTGCCAGAGATTGATAGGCTGGCTGGCGGGAAGGCCTGCGGCACCAGGCCACAGCCGGGGAGCAGAGAGGAGGGAGAGAGGGAGAGATTGAAGGTCAGACATCTTAGGACAATGGGGGAGGGGCCGGTGAGGGCGGGGGAGGGGCCAGTGAGGACAATGGGGGGAGGGGCCAGTGAGGACAATGGGGGAGGGGCTGGAGAGGACAATGGGGGAGGGGCCAGTGAGGACAATGGGAGAGGGGCTGGAGAGGACAATGGGGGAGGGGCTGGAGAGGACAATGGGAGAGGGGCTGGAGAGGGGCCAGTGAGGACAATGGGGGGAGGGGCCAGTGAGGACAATGGGGGAGGGGCCAGTGAGGACAATGGGGAGGGGCCAGTGAGGACAATGGGAGAGGGGCTGGAGAGGGGCCAGTGAGGACAATGGGGGGAGGGGCCAGTGAGGACAATGGGGAGGGGCCAGTGAGGACAATGGGAGAGGGGCTGGAGAGGACAATGGGGGAGGGGCTGGAGAGGACAATGGGGGAGGGGCTGGAGAGGACAATGGGGGAGGGGCTGGAGAGGACAATGGGGGAGGGGCCAGTGAGGACAATGGGGGAGGGGCTGGGGAGGACAATGGGGGAGGGGCCAGTGAGGACAATGGGGGAGGGGCTGGAGA
Source organism: Squalus acanthias (assembly GCA_030390025.1). Taxonomy (NCBI): domain Eukaryota; kingdom Metazoa; phylum Chordata; class Chondrichthyes; order Squaliformes; family Squalidae; genus Squalus; species Squalus acanthias. The sequence continues at coordinate 44,513,413 of CM059441.1, read as the reverse complement.
GGACAGTGGGGGAGGGGCGTGAGAGGACTGGGGGAGGGGCCGGAGAGGACAATGGGGGGAAGGGCCAGTGAGGACAATGGGGGAGGGGCTGGAGAGGACAATGGGGGAGGGGCTTGAGAGGACTGGGGGAGGGGCTGGAGAGGACAATGGGGGAGGGGCTAGAGAGGCCATTGTGGGGGAGGGGCTGGAGAGGACAATGGGGGAGGGGCCAGTGAGGACAATGGGGGAGGGACCAGAGAGGACAATGGGGGAGGGACCAGAGAGGACCATGGGGGAGGGACCAGAGAGGACCATGGGGGAGGGACCAGAGAGGACCATGGGGGAGGGACCAGAGAGGACCATGGGGGGGGGGCTGGAGGGACAATGGGGGAGGGGCCGGAGAGGGCAATGGGGGTGGGGCTGGAGAGGACAATGGGGGGAGGGGGCAGAGAGGACAATGGGGGGCGGGGCCAGAGAGAACAATGAGGGGAGGGGCCTGAGAGGACAATAGGGAGGGGCTAGAGAGGCCATTGTGAGGGAGGGGCTGGAGAGGTCAATGGGGGTGGAGGATTCCGGGTGGGGGGCTCAGTCCTGGGGGGGGGGGGGCGGGAGGGTTCAATCCCGGATGGGTGGTCTGATCATGGGGAGGGAAGCAGGTTAGCTTGGTGAACTGGCGGGGGAAGCACTCCTGCTCCTCCTGGCCCACAAGCAGTGCTCGAAAGACACTTACCTGACGGATCAGCCCCTTCAGCTGCCGGGTTTCCCGATCCCTGGGAAACCCACCCCACAGGCACTGAAAGTGAAACTGTGGTTAAATTTGAGGTACACAGCCTCATTAAAATATTTAAATGACGGACCCGCCTCAGGAGAGCAGGTTAGTCGCCCATTAAAACCGGAAGTTGGAGGCTGGTTGGGGTCGGGTTTTAACTCCGCCCCTCCCCCGCCCTTCCTGGGGGTTTAAATTCACCCCATTTTCTCAGCAGCCAATATTTCAACCACAGGTCCCAGGCATCATAACCTCACTGTGTGCTGTTGGGGCTCGACTTGCAATCTTGTGAAAGGCTGGAATAAGAGGCTGTACTGCGGGCAGGAAGAAGGTCGTCTGTGGAAGCAAATGGGAGCTTAGTGTCAGTGTTTGGCTGATTACACTTCTGTGAAGCACCTTGTGATGTTTTCTTATGTTAAAGGCACTAATTAAATGTAAGTCGTTGTTGTAGTTACTGTCGTAATTGTAGCTGTTGTAGTTGTAGCTGTTGTTGCAGCTGTTGTTGTTGTAGATGTTGTTGTAGATGTTGCTGTTGTTGTAGTTGTTGTTACAGTTGTTGTTGTAACTGTTGTTGTAGATGTTGCTGTTGTTGTTGTAACTGTTGTTGTAGATGTTGCTGCTGTTGTTGTTGTTGTTGTAGATGTTGCTGTTGTAGATGTTGTTGTTGTAGATGTTGTTGTTGTAGATGTTGTTGTTGTAGATGTTGTTGTTGTTGTAGATGTTGTTGTTGTAGCTGTTGTTGTAGATGTTGCTGTTGTTGTTGTTGTTGTAACTGTTGTTGTTGTAGATGTTGTTGTTGTTGTTTAGCTCTGTTCCTTTTTCCAGCCGTGCTGTTTAATGTCAGCACAAACCCAATTGCAAAAGGGCTGTTGAGATGTGTGGCATCGGCAAATTGCCAATTCCATTGTCACTTTGGGCTCATATGACCAATGATTATTTTTGATGCCCGTAGTTTGTACCTAATGGGGATCATTTTGACTTTGTGCGAAGTGTAAAATGGGTGATAGCGAGTCACAGCCCGTTTTACGTCTCTCCCCATGTTCATTTCCATTGAGGTCAAGGGTGAGGGGAAGCTACTTTGGATCTTCTACGCCCACCTGAGAGGGCAGACGCGGCCTCGGTTTACAACTTATAGCAAGTAGTTGCCTGGTGTTGCAGCTTGTGCTCCTATCTTCGATGCTCTGTGTAGCACAGATCTGGCTTTCATCAGGCTCTCTCTCAGGCTTACCTTGTGGCAGGGCTCTTGCCTGTTGCCCACAGAAAGGGTGATAGAGGAAGCTCTGCTTGCTACTTAGATGGTTTTCACAGAATCACAGAATCCCCACAGTGCAGATAGAGGCCACATATCCCACCCTATCCCCGTAACCCCACATATTTAATCCCCCCTAATACTAAGGGTCAATTTATCATAGCCAAATCAACCTAACCCGCACATCTTTGGACTGTGGGAGGAAACCGGAGCACCCGGAGGAAACCCACGCAGACACGGGGAGAATGTGCAAACTCCACACAGACAGTCACCCGAGGCTGGATTCGAACCCGGGTCCCTGGCGCTGTGAGGCAACAGTGCTAACCACTATGCCACCGTGTTGCCCAATATATTACTGTAGTGCCGTTGTCTCCTTGGACAGTTAGCAGCACTCCCCGGTGTAAATCCCTGGGCCTACCTTGTTCTGGGGGCAGTGAAATCCCACATTTTTGTAGTATCTGGATCTGCCATCAGAACTAGTTTATCCCATGGATCCAATGGGACTTCTGGCAGAGCGACTTAGGGCAGCCATTTTGGTGTCACGCTCCCAGAACCCCGAATTCACTGTGGCACAGTATAAAGGTTCGTTCAGGTATCTGTGTTGCTATGGTGACTAAATTTGTACTGTCAGCTGCCTTGTTTAAAAACAATGATGACCTCTTTGTTCTCTCAAGACATACAAGGATTTGTATAATGAAGGGTGCTCGAGACAGAAGGGTAATATTATGAGGCTCCACTCCCTCGGTGCATGAGACTGTGGGCTGCAGTCTTGGCCCAGTAATGCGATAGGAATGCTTCTGAGCTGTGCTCCCCTCGAGCAAGATTTTCGAATCTCATTACCCCAGAATGTCTGGGGAGTCATGTGTTGACTAGAGAAGCTGGGATTGTTCTCCTTAGAGCAGAGAACGTTAAGGGGAAATTTAATAGAGGTGTTCAAAAATTATAAAGAAAGAGCGTGCATTTATACAGCAGTGAGTTGGGCAGGGGTTCTCCCACTCGCACACCGTAACTTCAGCAGAAGCCCTGGAGAAATAGCGTAAACAGCATTTACACCGTTATCCCAGAGTATCTTCCTCCAAAGTTACGGTGGACGAGTGAGAAACCCCCGCGGAAATTCACCCCCCCCCACCTCCATCCTGTTTCTTGGAGACTCCCAAAGTTTCCACGGCCACATCAGTGTTAGCTCTCCTTTCCCGGCTCAGGCCAGCTCTCTCTTTGTTTTCTTGTCCTCTCTCAGCCTAACTCTCCAAGTTAACATTCTCGCAGTCTTTTGTAATATATCTCAATTGGCAGCGCTGGGTATTAAGTGAGTGTAAAAAGGGCCAGGCCACAGGCCTCAGCCTTATCTCCAGTGTTTTGGACTGACCCGTTCAGGTCTGAGGGCTGTGTCCAGAAAGTGGAAACTGGGCAAGTTGTCCGATTTTTGAGCAAGACGGGTTTTAATTTCCATTTACTTCCGGCCCTCTCGTGAGATAGAAGAATGATTAATGATTAAGTCATTGTGGTTTTCAGTTCACTTTATCAAAGCAGCAAAGCAAACACTGGAACTCCAGCCGCGACTTCCCCCCCCACCCTCTGCCCCACCCTTGTTCTGCCACCGACTTTTGGCTTAGTCAGAAAGTGACAACCCTACTTGGCTCTGAAAAGATGTGTTGGTGCCAGGTTAGGTGATATATTGTGCCTGTAATCATTAGAAACAGGTAGAGTAGGTTACAGAACATTCTGTATGAACAGAGAATGACGTGCCACTACGGTTGCCAACTCTTCCAGGATTGCCTCCGAGTCTCCGGGAATTAAAGATTACTGCTGCGAGCGAGCAACCCTGGAGAAAAAAGTTGTGTTTTTCTTTCATTTTCTTTGAACACTTTTTGGATATTAGTTAGAAAAATATCGGCGATGGGGAAAGAGAGGCTGTTTGACTGACAGTCAGGAATCATCCATGCGGGTAACGAAGAATCTGTTTGCTTTCCGATTGGCGTGGGAAGGATGGACATGTCGGGCGACCGATGGCGGGAGCATAGGGGTGGGGCGGTTCGAGGCGGGAGGCCACGTGATGAAACCTCCAGGAATATGTCCAACCAGAGTTGGCAAACCTACCTGTTGGCAGCTTCACCGACTGCAGTGTGTATTATCAGTGGTGCCCAACAACAACAACTTGCATTTATATTGCACCTTTAACGTAATAAAATGTCACAAGAGCGTAATCAAAACAAAATTTGACACTGAGCCACATAAAGAGATATTAGGACTGGTGACCAAAAGCTTGGTCAAAGAGGTAGGTTTTAAGGAGCATCTTAAAGGAGGAGAGAGGCGGAGAGGTTTAAGGAGGGAATTCCAGAGCTTAGGACCTAGGCAGCCGAAGGCACGGCTACCAATGGGGGGGGGGGCGATGGAAATCGGGGATGCGCAAGAGGCCAGAAATGGAGGAGCGCAGAGATCTCTGAGGGTTGTAGGGCTGGAGGAAGTTACAGAGATAGGGAGGGGACGAGGCAATGGAGGGATTTGAACATAAGGACGAGAATTTTATATTCGAGGCCTTGGTGGACCGGGAGCCAAAGTAGGTCAGTGAGCACAGGGATGATGGGTGAACGGGACTTGGAGCGAGTTAGGATATGGAGCGGCAGAATTTTGGACGAGTTGAATTTTACGGAGGGTGCATGGTGGGAAGCTGGCCTCGAAAGCATTGGAATAGTTGAGTCTGGAGGTAACGAAGGCGTGGTCACCTGATCCAAACGCAGGGAGGAAGATTACAGGAAACACAGATGCTGAGAATATGATGCAAGCTTGCCTGTGGAAAAAAAACAAACGTCCCTTGTCCGATTACATAATACAACGGAATTAGGCAACAATGGGCCCAATTACATGGAAGTCAAGGGAGTCGACACTATCAAGAGGCTCACTCATTCCACATGTGTTGTAATTGATTCCTGTTGCAGACTGACGCGAGACTAATACTGACACAACACTTCTCTTCTTATTAACCCCTATTGTGCTGTGGCAAAGTTATTCAGTTTGGCTGCTGGTATTGCCAGCAAGACAACTGTAAATCAGCTAATATTTGTGGGTCGACTTTTTTGCACTAAATTTGTTGGTAACCTTGGTGTACACGGCCCAGAAATTCCGGTCGGAGGTTTCCCGCGGGCGCAAGCCCCCGACCTGCACTTAAGAAGCGCGCTACCGTTATGCTCTGGGCCTGCGCAGAATTCCGTTCCTGTGCCTGCTCCAACTGCCGGTGTGCAGTGCTTGCGTATCCCAGGGGCGCAACTAGTTCACAGCGTCCCTGGAATCACGTGGGCCATGGGGAGCCAATCGGAGCAGGGAATCTCCATTCATAGATTTGACAGGAAGACCTGTCAAATCTATGAATAGAGATCGGCCCCAAAACCTAAGTAAAACTTCAAATAATTTTTTTTTTAAATCACATTTTTAAAATAACTATAAATTACATAAATTAACTAATTTTAAAAAAATTAAAATTTTTGCAAAAAGTAATTAAAGTGTTTAACGGGGGTAAAAATAAACTTACCTTTCTTTAAAGTATTTTAAAATGATAAACCTGTGGAAAAAATGTTTTACTTTTACTTTCTTCATCTCTTACCTTGTTAAAAGCAGGCCTTGCGCCTGCTTTTTCCACGCGCAGCTGCTAGGGACTTACCCGCACTGCATCAACTGAGAATAAACCGGAAGTTCGATGCCAACGCGCTGCCTCTCCGGCGCACGCGGTTGACCCGCGAACCCCTTCCTTCAAGAGAACGGAATTTCAGGGCCGTTATTTCTGTGACAAAAGGCCAGGTGTGTAATGTATAGAAATAAAGTCTGCATGAAAATAGGCCAATTTATACTATCACCTGCTTAGTGCCTCATGTCAAAGATTGGCCAGGTCGCATCTAAGACACGATCGTGCCAATCTTTAGGGTTCCATGATTTGATTGGCTGGCTAAGATGGCCCGGTTTTTAACCAATCAGAAGCTTTTTGTGAGGGGCGGGTATTGCTCCCATCTGCCAGAGCAGCAGAGTGAGAGGGCACAAGTTGAGAGTTGGGAGAGGCCGATTTAGCCCAGATACCAGGAAGTATTTCTTTACACAGAGGGTGACCGATAGCTGGAGCGGATTCACTAAGGGAACAGCTAGCTGCTGTATCAGTATGAAGCCTACTGCCTGTCACTTGATTGTGGGACAGTAATCGGGTTCACTAGATCCCCACCCATTTTGGCACCCGCCTGATTATCCACCATTATTTCTGCCAGATGGCAAATGCGCCAATCACTTTTTGGCCAAGCACATGTAAGTGAGGTAAGAATGAGGTGGCAATGAGGTGGCGACGTCATATGCCCCATTTCCCATCATTTCCACCCATTTCCATGGAGCCTTTATCACGTCCGCATAAAACTGGCACCCAGGGTTTCTCAGTACTAACCAGAAAGTGGAAGTAAGTTTAAAGGGACAAGCTTATGCAGTTACTGTTGCCCTTAAAATATTTTTGATGGACTTTTATTATTGGCTGTCACCACATATTTTGCCAAAAGCTTTTTTGCCAGTTCCTCAGGGACTATCATTCACCCCCGGCCCCCTTTTCAGACATGGAACAATGGGCTTCCCATTGGGGATTCCCCTCAAATTTTTCCTCTTGGAGGAAGAAGAAGACCAACAGAGGGAGGTCGGGATGCTGAGTCTGTACCACAGACGCGCCAGCCCACCCACTGTTTTCCCCAAACCACAATATACAGGCAGAGGCGCTCCTACCTGCATTTGAGGGGGGAGTATTTCCTGTTCACACAGAGAGCTGTCGCAGAGTTATACTACAGGCTGCAAGTCTACAGCCCGCCTCCACCATACGCACCCCTCGGTTGTTAAGGTTACCACCGCTCTATGCCGCAGTCATTCCAGGCGTCTGTAATGTAAACCAAATGGCCATGCACAGATGTTATCAAGCAACTCATGGATGCCTTGTTCTCTGAAACTAGCAATTTCACCAGCCTCCCCATGGACTGTCAGAGCCAACATGACAGACAACATGCAATTACCAACTGGCAGGATCCAACAAGGTCCAAAAAGTCACAGTCAGCACCCGCATGGCCATAAGTGTCATCTTCATCAGTGGTTAGATGCATTCCAACAAGAGAAGGTATCACTCTCTCCATGTTTGTGCCTGCAGCACACCATCATATGTTAAACTTCCTACCAACAGCATTGTGGCAGCACCTTCACCACATGGACTCCAGCGGTTGAAGAAGGCAGCTCACCACCACGTTCTCAAGGGCAACTGGGGATGGGCAATAAATGCCGGCCTTGTTAGCGACGCCCACATCCCGAGAATAAATTTTAAAAAGTGAATGCTCACTCCCCCGGGAGCTGCCACAAGGGCCCTGAATTTCATTGGATTTTCTGTCACATCGCTACTGTGACTTTGTATAAATGTTTCCGCCACACTTCCGACAAAGTTAGAGCCACGCAGTGGCAGATTCTCCAAGGAAATTCAGGGCCGATGTCTTTATTTTAAAGAACTCCATAGTGCCAGCACTCTTTAACCCAGAGTCTTTGGTTGGCTCCTTGGAGGCAAAGGCTATCTGCTCCTCATTGACTAATGACATGCGTGCGATCTCTCAGGTCCTTGGCTGGGCAGCGCTATGACAAAATCCATTCAGTCACCAGAATCACTAAGCACACCAGAGGCACGTTGAAGACATGTTTCAGGCGCCTGCATCAATCTGGCGAGGGCCTCATGGACTGTGGTGGAGTGCTATATGCTGCACATTGTTGCCTAACAACGAGGGGATGAAGGGCCCATCGAGAGGAAGGGCACCACCACAAGAAGCTGCAGCCTAAAGAAGCATCGAGGAACACCTGAAGCGGTTTGCAGCCAATAAAGTACTTTTGAAGTGTAGTCATCGTTGTAATGTAGGACATGCAGCAGCCAATTTGTGTACAGCAAGATCCCACAAACAGCAATGTGATAATGACCAGATAATATGTTTTGGTGATGTTGGTTGAGGAATAAATATTGGCCAGGACACTGGGGGGAGCTCCTCTGCTCTTCTTCAAAATAATTGTATGGGATCTGTTAAGTCCACCTGAGAGGGCAGACAGGGCCTCGGTTTAACATATCATCTGAAAGGCAGCACCTCCAGCAGTGCAGCATTCCCTCAATACTGCACTGGAGTGCCAGTCTAGATTGTGTGCTCAAGTCTCTGGAGTGGGACTTGAACCCACAACCTTCTGCCGCTCAGAGGCGAGAGTGCTACTCAATGAGCCACAGTTGATACTATGGGCTGAATTTTGCCGGCGCTCAGAGGGCGAGTTCGGAGGTGGGTCAGCTGTCAAAATAGCAAAGATTGACAACGGGTAGGGAATCCATTGTCAACCCGCCTCCACGCGAGTCTCCCAGGTGTCGGGTCTGTCGGCGCTGAACAGACCCGACACCAAGCGGCGGGGGAGGCAACTCACATCATTAAATGAGTTGTTAACATCCAATTAACTGTTATTTTAAGCCTACATTTCAATTTTACGTGCTCCCCCACGGGTTACCCACTGACCAGGAAATACGTCAGCTCAGCATGTCGTGAGTGGATTCAGCATTGAATTATCTCATGACCTGACAGCTGCCAAAGTTGTATAAAAGATCCCATGTTACAGCTGTTCACTTTCAAAGCTCAGGAACTGTTGCTTACTGCATTTGGAAGACAGATTGAGCTTCCTGCAGCTTGCAAGTGTTTGGAGCCAACTCTCTATCCAGTGTCACCTCATTGGAACAACCTCTCTCACCATTGACAGATCGCTTCTGTCATCTCAACCTCACCTGCCATCTATTCCATCAGCATCGTTGCCCTTGAAAATATCTCACCTTGGTCCTCAGAATCCCACCAAGATCAGCCCCAACACCAGTTTCACCGGGCACACCAGCAGCACCAGGCACACCAGCAGCAACAACAACAACACCAGCCTTCTCCGCAATCCACTGATGCTGCACAGGACACAGGGCATCAGCACCCGACCACATTGCTGCCCAGGACGTCAGGGATGGCCTCACCATGGCCAGATTTACTTCACTTGACACTGTACACCCTGGATGCCACACATGATGTGCCAGGTTGGCACCACCCCACGCCAACACCATAAAGCATCCCTGCAATGACCAAGCCCTTCCTTTCACACTCATCACCATTGCGGGGGGTACCAATTCGGCCGTTCTCGGGTGAGTACTCAGTGCGTACTCACCCGTATTCATTCCCGAAGTGCTGGTTTCCTGCATGCACTGCGCATGCGCGGGAAACCGGCACTTCCGGTATGGCGAAGGGGGCGGTTCCTAGGTGAACCACGTACGCACTAGAGGCTGCACGAACGCAGCACACTTAGGTTTTTTTTCAGGTTTCAACGCGAGGGTAAGTATTGAACATTCTACGCTAGTAAAAAGGAGGCGTAAGACCCGTTTTGAACAAGGTAAGTAGTTAATTAAGTATAATTTTAAATTTTTTTCAACAGGTTTATCTTTTTTAGAGACTTTAAAGAAAGGTAAGTTTATTTTTATAACTTTTAAAAAGTATTTTAATTTTTTCAAAAATTTAAATTTTTGTTTAAAGTGGTTAATTTATTTAACTATAGTTATTTTATTAATGTGATGGTTTAAAAAAAAATGATTTGAGGTTTAGCTGTTCTTTTGGGGCCGATTTCAATTCACAGATTTGACAGGTCTCCTGTCAAATCTATGAATGAAAGATGGTCTGCTGCCATTGGCTCTCCATGGCCCACGTGATCCCAGGGGTCGCATCGCACTAACTGCGCCCCTGGAACACGCAAGCACTGCGCGCTGGCTCTAGGGAGAGGCCCAGGACCCGAAGTTCCTGTGGGCCCGAAACACAACGGCAGGCGCGGTAGGTGATATCGCGCGCGATCCTTACCCCCGCGGCAAGCCTCCGAATTGAATTTCTAGGCCATTCTGTCTCACCATTCACTGCAACTCATTAAGCCACTTCCAAAGGTGCACACCAATCTGTCCAAGAATGCAAAGTGCTGAAAATAAAGGTTTCAATGTTTAACAGCACATTACCAGAAACTTCACATGAACATTGGCTAAACCACCCAAGTGCCTACCCTTGTGTGTTGTTAGTTGGTATGCTTGCAGTAGGATGAGGGTGAGTGTGAGGGGTGGCTAGTGAAATGGGGAAGTGATAGAGCGGGATGGGTGGAGGTGCAAGGTAAGTTGGTGTGAGTAAGGATGTGCAGGAGTAGGGTAGGGAAGGCAGAATGATGGAGATGTGATGAGTGGCACAGCAGGATGAGGTTGAGTGTGGCTTGGCAGTAATGGCCCAAAAATTAGTCCCGTTACGCGAGAGTACGCACTGCGTACTCTCGCGTATTCTGTCTCCAATTGCCGGTTTTCTGCATGCACTGCGCATGCGCTGAAAACCGGCACTTGGTTTTTGGAAAAGGGGGCGGGTCCTAGGTGCACCGCGTGCGTGCTACAGGCTGCGCGCACGCTGTGCACTTAGTGGTTTCAACGCGCAGGTAAGTACGGAAGATTCTAGACATAAAAAAAGGAGGAGTAAGACTCACTTTTAACAAGGTAAGTAGTGAATTAAGTATTATTTTGAATTTTTTTTAACAGGTATATCTTTTTTAGAGACTTTAAAGACAGGTAAGTTTATTTTTATAACTTTTTAAAAGATTTAAAAAATTTTCAAAAATTTAATTTTTTATTTAAAATGGTTAATTTATTTAACTATACTTATTTTATTAATGTGATGGTTTTTTTTTTAAATTTAATTGAGGTTTAGCGGTTCTTTTGGGGGGCTATAGTATTCATAACTTTCACAGCACTTACGTGAAAGTTATGAATGGAAGATGGTGTGCTGCCATTGGCTCTAACTGAGTCACGTGATCCCACAGCTCGCACGAATTAACTACGCCGGTGGGATACGCAAGCCCAGCACAGCAGCTGTCCAGAACATCAAGTTCGTGCGAGCTGGAACTGAAAAAGCCAATGCGGAGTGAGAGATCGCGGGGAGGCCTTACCCTCGCACGAAGGCTTCCTCACGAATTTTTGGGCCAATGTTTCATGATCTACTGAGATCATTGAAAGGCTTGCGCCACTGCAGCCTGGTCCTCCTGACCACATCCCTGCTTGTGCCCTCCTGTGCAATGTGCAACCAGGCTGTGTTGATCTCCTGAGGCTAGGGAAGAGAACCTCCCTGCTTGCTGTGACTACCTCCATAAGCATATGGAGGGAGTCATGGGAGAGCCTGGGTGCAGCCCTGCACTTTTGTGCTGTGCTTGTCAGTGTTTGCTGCACCTCAATGCTGTAGAACACTGACAGCACAACTCTCAAAATCAATTTGGGCATGACCCTTTAAGGAAACCGGCTGATGACGCGTCATCAAATGATGTCACCAGATCCGCTTCCTTTTAATTGGCCGGGAACCTCGCTGGGCGGGCTTAACAAGCCCTATTAAGGTAAAATCACTTGGAGAGTGCGGGCTGCAGTTGGCAGCGGGCTGGGACCGCGACCCCGACCCTGGCCGCCCCGGACTCGCCTCGGTTTGCGAAATCGCGGCCTATGTGTGGGGTAGCTGTTTATTTCAGTCCCACTTGCAAAGTGTGCCTGCAGCAATATCTTCTTCTTAGGCAGTCCCTCGGAACCGAGGATGACTTGCTTCCACATTAAAAATGAGTTTGCAGGTGACTGATGAGTCCAATGTGGGACCTACAGTCTCTGTCACAGGTGGAGCAGACGGTGGTTGAAAGGGCAGGTGGGTGGGGTGCTTGGGTTGACGTGCGCTCCTTGCGCTGCTTGCGCTTGGCTTCCGCTTGCTCCCGGCGAAGAGGCTCGAGGTGTTCGGCGCCTTCCCGGATGCTTCTCCTCCACTTTGTGCGGTCTTGGGGATTCCCAGGTGTCGGTGGGGATGTTACACTTTTTCAAGGAGGCTTTGAGGGTGTCCTTGAAGCGTTTCCTCTGCCCACCTGGGGCTCTCTTGCCGTGCATATAAACATGCATCATGGTGCCTTAGTGGTTACAGAAGGTTGCGAGTAAACCATTTGTGCAACGCATTTTACGGGCATATACTTTAGATAGACAAATGCTGGGCGGGTACTCTTCACGTGACAATCCTCCTGAGGCCTCCAAACATCTTCCTTAATTGCTTCCACAACCTATGGACCTGAAAGACTGCATTGACTCGCTCTGCTCCTTCCATCCAGGTTTTGCAGGCAGCTGTCCTGATAGGAGAATGCTCCTCAGCTCCAACAAGAACAAGTCTAGTTTACTGCACCCCTTTTGCTGAACCTCAAGAAAAGCATCTTGAAATGGTGCAGTCCTGCTCCCCAATCTTCTCCCCTCCTTGATGTAGAAATCAATTTTCAAACATAATGCAACGCCCTTTTTAGATGGCAGATCCCTTTTAAGAGTGGTTGCTGCAAGATAGCTCAACCAGCACCCCCCCCCCCCCCCCCCCCCCCGCCCCTCAATCTACACAGAGAGCTCACAGGAAGTGTGCCAGTTAAGTGACCTTGCTTTCTCAGATGCTGATCTACATTTTTTTGTGCATTTGTAGAACACTCTTCTAATTTCAGATTTCCAGCATTCATGTTTTTCTTTTTACCATTCTCTTAGCCTGGAGGACCCCACAAGAATGTAATTGTCTGTCCGTCTACCTGCCCTCACTAGTTGCAAGTTGATCTGCCTAGCCCTCTTTTGAAGTTAAATGTCTATTTGTCTGTTTTATTATGTGTGACTCTGCATAATCGGGCCCTGTCTCCGTGTCTTTGTTTGCCAGTGGGTTTGGTTTAGATCCAGCTGGATGAATAAATCACTCTTCCCAATCTGTGCCTGTGGACTTAGTGCGGTTCTGTCTCTCTGCCTAACTTTATTTGTTTGACAGTCTATCTCTTTGGTGAAGCTATATTTCTCTATTTTACTATCAGTCCCCCTCTGGCTGTCCAGTTAATCATTTGATCAGTGCCTCATTGGTTTTTCTGTTTATAGTGTGTGTCTATCTCAGTAGATATTGGTCTGTTGGTTGGATTTATTTTCACTGGGTCGAGTAGAATCACATCAATCTCACTGGCTGTATCAGCATGTCCAGAGCGAACGTTGTTCTTGTGGCTTCCAGCTCCTGCTCGCGGTGACTTCTCATCAGTCTACTCAACAGCCCTGAGCTGGTAGCAATGATTACTGGCATGTTTCAGGGTTTGGGTCCAGTGCCTGTAAAATGTGGGTACTTATGAAACAAAAACTCCAATCTAATAGCCAGTGCACAAGGCAGCAAGGATTAAGGACACCTTCTGCATCCAATACTGGGTGATATGGATGCTACCCCAGCTGTACAGGAAATGGATGCAGACAATCATACCTCCACACACAATGGATCACCGCAACACCTTTGTGAAACACTTTTGTCTTCATCAGATTATCCATTGGGATTTTTTTTACTGCTGGTTACAATACACACACAAGGTTAAGGTCATTTACTGTTAGCTGTTTTCTGTGAGCTGGCTAGAACTTACACCACTGTCTGGCTAATATTCACACCTCAGGGCAAGGCACCACTGCTAGCCGATCTTCCAGCAGATCCAAATCCATTGGCAACAATTTTCTGCCTACGAGCATTCAGCCAGTTCTCAATCTACCCCAGCAGATTACCACTAATTGCACAAGTTTCTATCTTGTAGAGAAGCCTCGTATCAAAAGCTTTCTGAAAGTCCAGGTAATGTCTACTGGAGTGCATTCATCCACTAGCTTGGTGAAGGTGCAACCTTCCTTTCCAGAAGCAGCGTTAGGTGTCCCTAATACGGCCCTCTCTATCTAAATGCTTATCTGTTCGAGCATTTCTCCCCTCCTTTGCTGAAGATATTGACTCGTGCTGGCTGGCAGAGCTGGCAGTGTTGGACAAACCCTAAGTGTGAGGTTTTAATTGTGAACTTTGTAGCTGAGAAGTTGGCTCACAGCAAACACACCAACATGGTTAGAAGCAGCAAGCTAGGAGAGAGAGGGAAAGTCAGGGGGAACTTTCCCATCGAGAGGACAATAGAGTTGTGGAATACATTACCAGGAAGAGCACTGAAGCAGAAAGTACAAGTAGGTACAAAAGGCTAATTGGATGCATTTCTGCAGGGAGAAAGGCTTGAGAATTATGCTGAGAAGATAGTTAGGGTTTAACTATTAAACAGGGAGGGGCTTGATGTGCTTTATGACATTTTCCTGTTCTTGAAAAATGTTCACACTTTTAGTAGCAGGGAGCCAGGATGTGATAGGGCTGTCAGATAAGAACAAGCTCATTCTGGCCTTGAAACCCAACAAATGGCGGGTCTCCATGAGGCTGCTATAAGATTGGTATAACTGAGAATAGTCCCTCTAATAGAGATAAAGGGGGTAATTTTCATTTTTGGTGTGGGTGGAAAACTAGTGGTGGTGGATACACCGCAGTTGATTTTCCTTTCGATTGAAGTGAACGGAAAAGAAAATTGAGCTGGGTGTATAACGGGAGCCGATCCGCTACTGCTAGGTTTCTGAAGTAAGAATTAACCCCAAGATATTTTAATAACATTTTCTCTTATTGCATTTCTTAAGAGTGTCAGCCGTGGCTCAGTGGGGAGCACTCTCGCCTCTGAGTCAGAAGGTTGCGGGTTCAAGTCCCACTCCAGAGACTTGAGCACAAAAATCTAGGCTGACACTCCAGTGGAGCGCTGCACTGTCGGAGGTGCCGTCTTTCAGATGAGACGTTAAACCGAGGCCCCGTCTGCTCTCTTAGGTGGATGTAAAAGATCCCACGGCCACTATTTTGAAGAAGAGCAGGGGAGTTCTCCCCGGTGTCCCGGCCAATATTTATCCTTCAATCAACATCACTAAAACAGATCATCTGGTCATTATCACATTGCTGTTTGTGGGAGCTTGCTGTGCACAAATTGGCTGCCGCGTTTCCTACATTACAACAGTGACTACACTCAAAAAAAGTATTTCATTGGCTGTAAAGCACTTTGGGACGTCCAGTGGTCGTGAAAGGCGCTATATAAATGCAAGTCTTTCTTTCTTCTTGGGTGAGCTGACCTCTCTCCACCCCACCGCCCCGTCCCACCGCAGTAATATTCCCCTTTAATACTCATGAGATTGGGGTTTTAAAAGACAAAAGATTTGCACCATAGCACAGGTCAGCCATTAAGACCTATCAACTCCAACACTGAGGCCTAAACATGACTGAAGGTCAAAAGTCGCAACACCCGCATTCTGGGAAGCATCATTCTACTTGTCTCAGCTGTTTGGCCCAGCTTCCCCTCCCCGCATGGACTAACGTTACAACACACTGCACAGCTTGCACTTGTGGTTTTAAGTTACGTCCAGATCCTGAATTGAAATAGATCTAATATTCCAGCTGCACTCTGGGAAGCACAGGGGTCATATTACGTACATTACGTACATTACGTCCAAAAATGTGCGGGTTAGGTTGATTTGGCTATGATAAATTGACCCTTAGTGTTAGGGGGGGATTAAATATGTGGGGTTATGGGGATAGGATGGGATATGTTAGGGGGAATTAAATACGTGGGGTTACGGAGGTCGGGTGGGATATGTGTACTGTGGGGATTAAAGCAGGGACAGGGTACTGGATTTGAATGATCAGCCATGATCATATTGAATGGTGGTGCAGGCTCGACGGGCCGAATGGCCTACTCCTGCTCCTAGATTCTATGTTTCTATGTTTCTATTATGCACAGTGGTGTTGGCTTATTTATTGACCCATACGATGGGTAAACCTGATGTGTGTTACTGTAGCACGAGGTGCATTGAAAGGGCGACGTCATCTGCTGCGTCGGGCTTGTTAACCACATGCCACCCAAGGTCAGACCAGCAGAAACTGTGAAGGGTTTTTTGAGGTTTCTTTAAGACGCTCCTTAAAACCTACCTCTTTGACCAAGCTTTTGGTCACCTGCCCTAATTTATCCTTATGTGGATCGGTGTCAAATTTTTTGTCTTAAAATACTCCTGTGCAGCGCCTTGGGACATTTTACTACATTAAAGGCGCTATATAAATTCAAGTTGTTGTTGTTGTTAAAACAGTGACAGACTGCAGCCCATGTTGGAAGGAACTAAGCTAGGCTTATGTTTGTTCTACAGTGAAAAAAGAAAAGAAATGAAAGAGTATCATTTCTATAGCACCTTTTATGACCTCAGGACCAAAGCCAATTAAGTACTTTGTAGTCAATGTTGCAATGTAGGAAACCCAGCAGCCAATTTGCACACAGCAAGGTCTCACAAACAGCAATGTGATAATGACCAGATAATCTGTTTTAGGTGTTGGTTGAGGGATAAATATTGGCCAAGACACCAGAGAGAATCCCCTGCTCTTCTTCAAAATAGTGTCATGGGACTTTTTACATCCACCTGAGAGGGCAGACAGGGTCTCGTTTAACGTCTTATCTGAAAGACAGCACCGCCGACAGTGCAGCACTCCCTCAGTACTGCATGGAGTATCAGCCTAGATTATGTGCTCAAGTCGCTGGAGTGGGACTTGAACCCACAACTTTCTGACTCAGAGGCAAGAGTGCTCCCCACTGAGCCAAGACTGACACTTACAGTGTCAGAAAAAAATAATTGTGATATTTTCGGTCAATAGCTGATAAACCAAATGTGGTCGGTAACATTAATGGCCAAAAATTAGGAAGGGGGGAGGGTGAATCCCCAACAGGGTCAGTACAGGGTGACCGGAAGGAGCACCGGACATTGTGGTGACAGGGAGGGGGAAGAACAGGGTGACTGGAGAGTTGTGGGGGGTGGGGGTGGTGGAGAGAAGGACAGTTAGTCATTGAGAGAACGAGCTTGCGGTTGAGGAGAGCGAGGCTTAGTAACGGTTTGCTTGCTCGAGCCAGATATGACAATTGACCACTAGGACAGTTGTGTGCCAGATACACTGACATTTGCACCCATCTGATTTCAGGGAGAGACGGTGGGGGTTGTCCCAGGGGGTATGGCAGGGATGGACGTCAGTGATTGATTTGTTGGGAACAAGGACGTTGATGACTGAGACGAGGAAACAGTTTAGCAACTTGACCGTGATGGAGGTGTTGTGATGAGCGGAGGGCCAGAGGAGAAGGTGCTGGGAGGTTGAGAACACATTAGCGAGGGAGCTGGGGGATGGGGCAGCTGTTGGGATTAAGGGAGGGAAGCGGGATGTGGGTTGTGAGGGAGACGAGGAAGTGGTAAGACATGGCCTTGTCAATGATCAAGACGTTGGGTGCAGCGAGGCCACAGTAGATGACGAGTGTGAAGCATGACACTGGTTCTTAACTGAGTTAAATTATCCATGTTGAGAGTTGTGGTGGAAATGGAAAATCTTAAGGAAGAACCCAGATCTTCATCCCGCAGCCATGTATAAGATTTCCAACGCCCCAGGATTGTCCTGGAGACTCCAGGAATTGAAGATTAATCTCCAGGACATTGCTGCGAGCAACCCAGGAGAAAAATCATAGGGGCATTCAACAAAATTGTGTATTTCATTTTCTTGAACATTTTCATTTACTAGTTATAAAAATATTGGAATTGGGAGGAAAAAGGCTGTTTCACTAACAGTCAAGATTAATCCAATTGGGTAACAAAGAGTCTGTTCCCTTTCCGATTGGTATGAGAAGGCTGTGCACCTGAAGGATGGACCAATGGTGGGAGAATGGGGGCGGGACGGTGGAGGCGGGAGGTCGTGTGATGAAACCTCCAGGAATACGCCCAACCAGAGTTGGCAACCCAAGCCATGTACAACCCTTAGAGTTTGTCTGCCTGATCAGAGCCAGGCCCTGCTCACAGATGTGTGTGATCCTGTGGAGCTAAAACATGCATCAGACATGAGGGGCTCGATTTTAACAGCCCTGTGGAGGCGGGTTTGGAGGCTGGTCGGCAGCAAAAATCGGAAAAAATGGCTTCAGACACCCAACCCGCCTCCATCCCGCCCCCACCCGATTTTCATGAGTGTCTGTTCAGCCGCTCCCAAACTGACCCGACTGGAACCGGTGGGACAGGTAGTTAAGGCAGTTAACAGCCTGTTAACTGCCTTGCTAATCCTATTTTGATAGTGGTTTCCCATTTTCTTGCCTCTGGCTCCTATTTCCCGTCTTGTCAGAAACAGGCCAGCTGCAAGGAGGCGAATTGCTGGAGGACATGATTTGTAGTAATTGGTGCAGCACTTCAAAAGTGCTCCCTATCACAACCCAGCTGTATCTGTCAACCGCAAGGGATTCCACTCCCTGAACGTCCAGCTTGTGTGTAACCACAGGAAGATCATCCTGCATGTTTGCGCAAAGTACCCTGGCAGTTGCCATGACTCCTTCATCCCGCGCCAGTCTACTGTGCCTCAGCTCTTCCATCCGCCAACCCAACTTTCCGGATGGCTTCTTGGCGACAAGGGCTATCCCCTGAAAAAGTGGCTCATAACACCGATGAGGAGGCCATCAAATGATGCTGAGGAGCGGTACAATTTGAGCCACATATCCAACAGAAGCATCATCAAGCAAACCATCGGCTTGCTCAAAAAGCGCTTCCGATGCCTAGACAGATCTGGAGGGGCCTTGCAGTATGCACCAGCCAGGGTGTCCAGAATTGTCGTGGTCTGTCGCACAGCAGCGCGGCTTAGTGCTGCCGCATGAACAAGTGGCTCAGCACACAGTCTCCTCGGAGGAAGAGGAAGAGGATGAGGAAGAGGAAGAGGATGAGGATGAGGAGGAGGACGGGGAGCGACGCTTTGCGGGGCTGGATGTGGCCAATCCAGCAGCAGGTGAACACATTGCTGGCCGTCAGGCAAGGGATGCACTCATCAATGCCAGATTCGCGTAAGCTTACGCTTCAACCACAGGTGGCTGGCACATGGAGATGAATATAAGTCCGACATTCTCAAAACCCCAGGCATCATCTGTCTACTAAAGCGCTCAGTGTCACCACCAACATTCTACATGGCATTCGCCCTGAGTCCTCACTCTTCAACTTCCATTTCCCAGAACACAGAGGCCACACTTTAGGTGATCTCAGCAGATCATTAAACCTTTTTCGACACTGAACCCATGTGCGTCTGCACACAGACCTCAAACTCACCTCCTCAGCAATTTGCAGCCAAGCTGCCTTGGTTTGCTGAGGAGGCCTCCTCCATCCGTTTCCAGGGAAGAGGAGCTCCTGACGTCCTCTAACTCCCTCAACAAGAGCATGGAGAGAGCCCTCATTGAACCTGGCTGCAGCCTTAGTTTTGGGGGCTGCCGTTCCTGCAGCAGCCAGCACCTTTAAGAGAAAAAAGCATTAATTTTACTAAGCCAATGATTGGAACAAATCTGGCATTTTTTTCATTTCTTAGTCACATACTACATTGATAGATTAAAAAATCATAAATGTCTTTCTGGAATAATATGGAGTGAATTCTGGGAGATTCTCTCACTGCTAACTTACCTGAGGAAGGAGCGAACCGCTCCGAAAGCTTGTAAAATTAAATAAATCTGTTGGACTATAACCTGGTGTTGTGCGACTTCTCATTTTGGAATAATATGACCAGCAATTTCATGCAATTATTTGTGTTCACACCAGCCGCTGTCAACTCCCCTTTCTCGATAATACAGCACCAAGCCATTCCAGTTACATTTTTTGCAAGGGGGACATGGCCCCTTTAAATTTTTACTCCAAAAACGCGTCATCAGAGGCGAGAAACTGGCATGCTCCAAGCAATTGCTTGGAGGGACCTGCACGTCGGCAAAAATCGGAACTGCGGGCCGGCGGAATCCGGGAGCGGGTCCGAAAGCTGCCGAGCAGCGGGCCCGCCCTCAACCCACCTCCTCTATAAAAATTGAGCCCGAGATTTCAGCTCTCTGAAATTGCCTGCGGGCAGTGGCCTGTAGAACACCATTAAGGTGTAACAATACATCTTTGAAGTTCAATCAACAAGGGATCATCAGTACTGTCGGGACCTGGTGTTAAAGGTGCTGAAAACTGAGCTAGTGGGGTGACTGGTGCCCGAAGTCAACAAATCTGGAAGGAAACTCACCAATGATTGATTTCGTGATTTCACCCCCTTTGCAAACCGACTGCACATTTTGCCTTTGACGTTATCTGCAACCTTTATCAAGCTTTGAAAACATGCAAGCTTTTTTTTTCTTGCAGTTGCTTCTTAACCAGTTTCAACTTTGCTCCAAAAGCCAGAATAGAGCCAAGCAAATGAACTGCAGCCTGAAGCTTGAGGTTGAAGTAGTTAAGGTTCAAGTCCCAGCTCAGTGGGTAGCACTCTCGCCTCTGAGTTAGAAGCTTGTGAGTTCAAGACCCCCTCCAGAGACTTGAGCACAATATCTAGCAAATTGGCTGCCTCGTTTCCTACATTACAACAGTGACGACGCTTCAAAAGTACTTCATTGGCGAAAATCGCTTTGGGACATCCTGAGGTCGTGAAAGGCGCTCTATAAATGGAAGTTCTTTCTTTCTGAAGGATGAGCTGGTGACTGGGATCCTGGCCCACTACCCCTGCAATCAGAAAGTTACTGGCAGTGCAATTAGATTTTCGACTTGCCACCAGGGCGCAAAACTGCCGTTGCAGATTGGCCACCTGTTATAGAACCAGCCCAATTTTCATTTCCAACCAAATATCTGAAGACCAAATCTCATTAAAAACACAACATTCATTGTCAATGTGCCAATGTTGCGATGTTTTGGCTGCTGCAAAGCCTCTGCTGCTCATCAAGCAACTCTACCAATGAACAACGGTGCTTCCGAATGCTCTACCTTTCACCAGCTTCCTGCTAACATGCTCCTTCCTGCTGGCTGCCTGATGACATTCTCCTTTCCACTACAGAGAAGTGATTGCTGCAGATTCTCTGGCTTTAATTGGCTACGTAAGCGTGGAACTAAGCCAGGTCAGTCCTATGGAGTTGGGCAGTGGAGGAGAGGCGTTGGAGGAGGATTGTGTGGTCAAACTTTTAAGCAATAATGTTTTAAATAATTAATTGCGTCTTCTTCAAATTAAAGATTTTTCTTCTGTCCTCACTAACTACTGTCCTACCTCCAACCATCCTTTAATCTCCAAGTCCTTGAACATCTTGTCGCATCCCAGATCTGAGCCCACCTCTCCCACAACTTCCTGTTTCAGTTCCTCCAATCGAGCTTATGTCCCTCCCACACTATTGAAATGGCCCTGACCAAAGGCACAAATAACATTCGCTGTGACTGTGGTGTGGTGCAATAGCTCTCCCTAAGGACCTCCAGCCAACGCTGTACACCAGATACATCGACGACATTTTCTTCCTTTGGACCCATGGCGAAGGATCACTGAAAAGACTACACGATAACATAAACAAGTTCCATCCCACCATCAAACTCACCATGGACTACTCCTCAGAATCGGTTTCATTCCTGGACACACGAATCTCCATCAAAGACGGACACCTCAGCACTTCACTCTACCGCAAGCCCACGGACAACCTCACGATGCTCCACTTCTCCAGCTTCCACCCTAACCACGTTAAAGAAGCCATCCCCTATGGACAAGCCCTGCGAATACACAGGATCTGCTCAGACGAGGAGGAAGGCGATGGACACCTACGGACGCTGAAAAACGCCCTCGTAAGAACGGGATATGACGCTCGACTCATCGATCAACAGTTCCGACGGGCCACAGCGAAAAATCGCATAGACCTCCTCAGAAGGCAAACACGGGACACAACCAACAGGGTACCCTACGTCGTCCAGTACTTCCCCGGAGCGTAGAAACTACGTCATGTTCTTCGCAGCCTTCAACATGTCATCGATGACGACGAACACCTCGCTAAGGCCATCCCCACGCCTTCACTACTTGCCTTCAAACAGCCGCC
This sequence comes from Squalus acanthias, assembly GCA_030390025.1. Lineage (NCBI taxonomy): Eukaryota > Metazoa > Chordata > Chondrichthyes > Squaliformes > Squalidae > Squalus > Squalus acanthias. Next base: position 44,491,613 of record CM059441.1, on the reverse strand, counting down.
TAACCTCAGAAGTACCATCGTTCGCAGCAAATTACCCAGCTTTCAGGATAACAGCGACCACGACACCACACAACCCTGCCACGGCAACCTCTGCAAGACATGCCAGATCATCAACACAGATACCATCATCACACGTGAGGACACTACCCACCAGGTACATGGTACATACTCATGTGACTTGGCCAACGTTGTCTACCTCATACGTTGCAGGAAAGAATGCACCGCGGCATGGTACATCGGCGAGACCATGCAGACACTGAGACAACGTATGAACAGACACCGCGCAACAATCACCAGGCAGGAGTGTTCCCTCCCAGTCGGGGAACACTTCAGCAGTCAAGGACATTCAGCCTCGGATCTGCGGGTAAGCGTTCTCCAAGGCGGCCTTAGGAACACACGACAACGCAAAATCATCGAGCAGAAACTGATAGCCAAGTTCCGCACTCATGAGGACGGTCTCAACCGGGATCTTGGGTTTATGTCACGATACATGATGTGATCCGGACTCGAGTCGTCGTTGGCTTGTTCACAGATGTGATTCCCAGTAAAAAAGTAAAAATTTTAAAGTTTATCGTTTTACATACAGACTGCAGCTTTTGACACGTTAGACCCCCTGTGACTCCACCTCATTGTCTCAGTTGTATCTTGCTATGTCTTTGATGTGGTAAGTTCCTGGCTGACCTGATTGCCTTTTGTCACACCTCGGCAGATAAACAGTCAGGATGATTAAATTTAGTTGTCTGCCATTGTAAGGTACACATGCATTGTTCTCTATCTATATATGCTTTGGCGATTCTGTATCTCTTTACTTCACCCGACGAAGGAGCAGTAACTCCGAAAGCTTGTGATTTCAAATAAAACTGTTGGACTATAACCTGGTGTTGTGCGACTTCTCAATTAAGTCCTCCTCGACCTCTCTGCAGCCTTTGACACAGTCCACCATACCATCCTCCTCCAACACCTCTCCTCCACTGCCCAACTCCTTAGGACTGACCTGGCTTAGTTCCACTCTTAAGTAGCCAATTAAAGCCAGAGAATCTGCAGAAATCACTTCTCTTCCCACCCTGCACTGTCTTTGTTAGAGCGCCCCATGTCTACATGCTGCCTCTTGGTAACGTTATCTGCAGACATGGGGCCAACTTCCATATATATGCTGATGATTCCCAGCCCCATCTCTCGACCACCTCACTTGACCCTTCCACTGTCTCTGTCCTTTCAGACTACTGTCTGACATTCTGTTTTGGATGGTGTCTTAACTTGCTTTAACTAAACATTGGGAAAACCAAACGCATTGTCTTCACCCACCGCCCCCACCCCACCTCCTGCACCACCGCCAACTCTGCTCCCTTACCACTGACTCCATCCTCCTCCCCAGCAACTGTCTCAGATTGAACCAGACTGTTCACAGCCTCAGCATCCTCTATGACTTCAGCTTTCACCCACATCCTCTCCATCACAAAGGCCACCTACTTCCACTGCCATAACATTGACCACTTCCTCTCCAACATCAGCCCATCCGTAGCTGAAACGCTCATTTATGCCATTTTCACCTGCAGACTCGATTATTCCAATACTCTCCTGGCCAGCCTCTCATCCTCCACCCTCCATAAACTTTAGTTCATTCAGAACTCTGCTGCCCATATCCTATACCAAGCTTGCTCACCCATTATCCTAATCCTCAGTGAGTTGCATTGGCTCCCAGCCAACCAATGCTTCATATTTAAATTTCCCATCCTTTTGTTTAAATGACATCATGAATTCACCTCTTCTTATCTCTATAACCTCCTGTATCCTTACAACCCGCTCGAACTCTCCGTTCCTCTTACTCTGGACCCTTGTGCACCCCCCCTCCCACTCCCCTTCCTTCCCCTCCCCACCATCAATGGTGACTGTGCTTTCAGCTGACTAGGTCCCACACTCTGCAATTTCCTTTCTAAACCTCTCTGCCTCTCCACCTAAGTCTCCTCCTTTAAGACCTCCTTAAAACCCAACTCTTTGACCAAGCGTTTGGTCACCCCTCCTAATATCTCCTTCTTTGGCTCAGCGTTTATTTTCCTCACACCTTGCAATGTCTTTCAATGTCTTTCGATGTTAAAGGTGCTATATAAATGTCAGCACTTGCTATCTCGTTGCATATTTTTCAAAGTTTTTGCTAATACCTTTATTGCCTCTCTCTCCTGTCGTCGCTGCGACTGGTCCTTAATTTTTCTCAGTCATTAATCAAGAACTGAACTCTAATCCTGTTTCAAATATCAGGTTTCAATATTACATCTTCTAACTCGTTAGTTGTAAAGAAACAAAACTGGAATTTTCAGTATATCCTTCACTTGTAGACACTGTAGGGCCATTTGCCAGGATGTGCTCTTCTCTCTCCACTAGGAAGAAGGGAGTACAGAATCAGCCGTACTGACTATAATAAGTTAGGTGCAATAAAAATACTGACTGATTATTAATTTCAATAGAAATATTGCAACACTCTCCTCACTGGACCTCCTTCTCACCCTGGTCCTGCTCCACGCTGCGATGCTGATGCTCCCTTCTGGCACCGCCACTCTTTGCCACCCTGCTACCAATGTGTGTTAACCCTCTCACTACCACTCCATTTTGGATCATCAAAGTGATCATCAAAACACCCTGCACCCACAGCTTTTTGGGGGAGAGAGTTCCAGATTTAAGTGACTTTCATCAACCCATCTAGCCCATAATTAAAAATACAAAGCTCCAGCGGTCAAAATGAAAAAAAAAAGAAAGAATTGCATTTATACAGCACCTTGCACGACCTCGGGACATCCCAAAGCGCTTTATAGCCAATGAAGTACTTTTTGAAGTGGAGTCACTGTTGTAATGTAGGAAATACAGCTGCCAATTTGCGCACAGCAAGCTCCCACAAACAACAATGTGATAATGACCAGATAATCTGTTTTAGTTATGTTGATTGAGGGATAAATATTGGCCAGGACACCGGGGATAACTCACCTGTTCTTCTTCGAAATAGTGCCATGGGATCTTTTACGTCCACCTGAGAGGGCAGACTCAGTTTAACGTCTCATCCGAAAGACGGTGCAGCACTCGCTCAGTACCGCACTGGAGTGTCAGCCTAGATTTTTGTGCTCAAGTCTCTGGAGTGGGACTTGAACCCACAAACCTTTTGGTGTAGAGTGCTAGCAACTGAGCTACAGCTGACAATGGAGCAGTGGTGAGAGGGTTAACACACATTGGTAGCAGGGCGATTTTTAAATATGGGCCGGATGGCTTGATGAACATCACTTAAATCTGGAACTCTCTCCCCAAATGGCTGTTTATGCTGGGTCAATTTAAATGTTCAAGACTGATATCGGTAGATTGTTGTTAGGTAACGGCATCAAGGGATATGGAGAACAAGTGAGTGGTTGAGGTACGTATCAGCCATGATCTAATAGAATGACAGAGGAGGCTCGAGGGGCTGAATGGTCTACTCCTATTCCTATGTCCCTGCTTGATGGAAATGGAGGAACAGGCAAATAAGAGTTTGCAGGCCAGATAATCTGATCTTGTGGGTTGGATCCCGTATGTGGGCCATAGTTTGAACACTCCTGCTGTAGTTTGTAGAGGGAAAGGTAAACTGCGGGGGCGATAAGGAGCATTACTGTTTTGACGTTCTAGAAATTAAAATAGGAGAAGTTGCAATGAGTCTTGATTTCAACACAGTGAGGATGCAGTGAGGCTTTGACATGGTGAAAGAACAGATAGGTGTTCTGACAAGGAATGGGGAGGAAGTACAGTCTGCACTAGGAGAGGGTGCACTAGCAGTAGTCAGAGATAGTCATGGTTTTTTGATTGAACAAAGGCAGTATCAGATGTGAGTCATCACCTCCATACATCGACACTACTAGCAGCTGTGGGCATTTTCTACTATGACAAATTCACTCTGTTTTGAACCTTGGATTTTGAATATGGTTTAAAATTATATTACATTATTATCCAACCAGGATGAGTGGCCATATTAAGCTAAATTTAGTGAGATTCCACACCTGGGCACAGCCTCACCACATCACAATCCAGTTAACAAATTGGACCTTATGTTGTTAAGTGACTTATCTGCAACCCATGATCTCATCCAGTGAGGCTCTGTGCTGGGAATGGAGCCTTGCAAAATCAGCGTTATGGTTAGATTTTCTGATTTGGGTGCAGTTTGCACCCTATGTAAACTTCAGGTCATCCAAAACTCGGCTGCCCATGTCCTAACTCGCACCATCCCGTTCACCCATCAGACCTGTGCTCGCTGACCTACATTGACTCCCGGTTAAGCAACGCCTCGATTAAAAAATTCTCATCCTTGTTTTCAAATCCCCCCATAGCCTCGCCCCTCTGTAATTTCCTCAAGCCCCACACCCCCCCCCGCCCCCTCCCCCCCCCGCGAGATATTTGCGCTCTGCCAGTTCTGCCCTCTTGAGCATCCCTGAATTTAATCGCTCAACCATTGGTGGCCGTGCCTTCAGCTGCCAAGGCCCTAAGCTCTGGAATTCCCTCCCTACACTCGGCTGCAGGGCATTCTGGAGGGGGAGGGTGAACAGCCAATTGTCGTGGTGCATATAGGTACCAACGATATAGGTAAAAAACGGGATGAGGTCCTAAAAGCTGAAGATAGGGAGTTGGAAGGTAAATTTAAAAAAAAGGACCTCAAAGTAGTAATCTCAGGATTACTATCAGTGCCACGTGCTAGTCAGAGTAGAAATAGAAGGATATTTCAGATGAATACGTGGCTAGAGGAATGGTGCAAGGGGGAGGGATTCAAATTCCTGGGACATTGGAACCGGTTCTGGGGGAGGTGGGACCAGTACAAACTGGACGGTCTGCACCTGGGCAGGACCAGGGCCGATGTCCGAGGGGGAGTGTTTGCTAATGCTGTTGGGAAGGGTTTAAACTAAAATGGCAGGGGGTTGGGAACCTGTGCAGGGAGACAGAGGAAAGGGAAGCAAGGATAGGAACAAAAGACAGGAAGGAGAAAAGCAAAAGTGGAAGGCAGAGAAATCAAGGGTGTAAATCAAACAGGGCTACAGTAAATAATAATTCTAAAAGGACTAAGAGTGTTAAAAAAACAAGCCTGAAGGCTTTGTGTCTTAATGCGAGGAGCATTCGTAATAAGGTGGATGAATTAGCTGTGCAAATAGATGTAAACGGATATGATATAATTGGGATTATGGAGACATGGCTCTAGGGTGACCAAGGCTGGGAATTCAACATCCAGGGGTATTTAATATTCAGGAAGGACAGGCAAAAAGGAAAAGGAGGTGGGGTAGCATTGCTGGTTAAAGAGGAGATTAACATAATAATAAGGAAGGATATTAGCTCTGATGATGTGGAATCTGTATGGGTAGAGCTGAGAAATACCAAGGGGCAGAAAACATTAGTGGGAGTTGTATGCAGACCCCCAAACAGTAATGCTGAGGTTGGGGATGGCATTAAACGGGAATTAGAGATGCGTGCAATAAGGGCACAGCAGTCATCATGGGTGGCTTTAATCTACATATAGATTGGGCTAACCAAATTAGTAACAGTACTGTGGAGGAGGAATTCCCAGAGTGTATACGGGATGGTTTCCTGGACCAATATGTCGAGGAACCAACTAGAGATCAGGCCATCTTAGACTGGCTATTATGTAATGAGAAAGGATTAATTAGCAATCTTGTTGTGCGAGGCCCCTTGGGGAGGAGCGATCATAATATGATAGAATTCTTCATTAAGATGGAGAGTGAAGTAGTTGACTCAGAGACTAGGGTCCTGAATTTAAATAAAGGAAACTACGATGGTATGAGGTGCAAGTAGGCTAGGATAGATTGGGGAACGTTACTTAAAGGGTTGACGGTGGATAGGCAATGGCAAACATTTAAAGATCGCATGGATGAACTACAGAATTTGTTTGTCTCTGTTTGGCATAAAAATAAAACAAAAAAGGTGACTCAACCGTGGCTAACAAGGGAAATTAGGGATAGCATAAGATCCAAGGAGAGGACATATAAATTGGCCAGAAAAAGCAGCAAACCTGAGGATTGGGAGCAGTTTAGGATTCAGTAAAGGAGGACAAAGGGATTAATTAAGAGGGGGAAAATAGAATATGAGAGTAAGCTTTCAGGGAACATAAAAACTGACTGTAAAAGCTTCTATAGATATGTGAAGAGAAAAAGATTGGTGAAGTCAAGCGTAGGTCCCTTGCAGTCAGAATCAGGGGAATTTATAATGGGGAACAAAGAAATGGCCGACCAATTAAATACATACTTTGGTTCTTTCTTCACAAAGGAGGACACAAATAACCTCCCAGAGATATCGGGGAACATAGGGTCTAATGAGAGGGAGGAACTGAATGAAATCAGTATTTGTAGGGAAATGGTGTTAGGGAAATTGATGGGATTGAAGACCGATAAATCCCCAGGGCCTGATAATCTACATCCTAGGGTACTTAAGGAAGTGGCCCTAGAAATAGTAGATGCATTGCTGGTCATCTTCCAAAATTCTATAGACTCTGGAACAGTTCCCATGGATTGGAGGGTAGCTAATGTAATCCCACTATTTAAAAAAGGTGGTAGAGAGAAAACGGGGAATTATAGACTGGTAAGCCTGACATCGGTAGTGGGCAAAATGCTAGAGTCCATTATAAAAGATGTAATAGCAGAGCACTTGGAAAACAGTGACAGGATTGGATAAAGTCACCATGGATTTACAAAAGGTAAATCATGCTTGACTAATCTACTGGATTTTTTTGAGGATGTAACTGGTAGAATAGATAAGGGAGAACCAGTGGATGTGGTGTATTTGGACTTTCAGAAGGCTTGCGATAAGGTCCCGCATAAGAGATTAGCGTGCAAAGTTAAGGCACATGGGATTGGGGGTAAGGTACTGTCTTGGATAGAGAACTGGTTGGCAGACAGGAAGCAAAGAGTAGGAATAAACGGGTCTTTTTCCGAGTGGCAGGCAGTGACTAGTGGGGTACCGCAGGGATCAGTGCTAGTACCCCAGCTATTCACAATATATATTAATGATCTAGACGAGGGAACTAGATGTAATATCTCCAAGTTTGCAGACGACACAAAGCTGGGTGGGCGTGTGTGCTGTGAGGAGGATGCAGAGAAACTCCAGTATGATTTGGACAGGTTGGGTGATTGGGCAGATGCATGGCAGATGCAGTATAATGTGGATAAATGCGAGGTTATCCACTTTGGCAGCAAAAACAGGAAGACAGATTATTATCTGAACGGCAATAGATTAGGAAAAGGGGAAGTGCAACGAGACCTCGGTGTCCTTGTGCACCAGTCACTGAAGGTAAGCATGCAGGTGCAGCAGACGGTTAAGAAGGCAAATGGTATGTTGGCCTTCATAGCGAGAGGATTCGAGTACAGGAGCAAGGATGTCTTGCTGCAGTTGTACAGGGCCTTGGTGAGACCACACCTTGAGTATTGTGTGCAGTTTTGGTCGCCTTATCTGAGGAAGGATGTTCTTGCCATGGAGGGAGTGCAGCGAAGATTCACCAGACTGATACCTGGGATGGCAGGAATGACATATGAAGAGAGATTGGGTCAATTAGGCTTATATTCGCTAGAGTTTGGAAGAATGAGAGGGGATCCCATTGAAACTTATAAAATTCTAACCGGACTAGACAGACTAAATGCAGGAAGGATGTTCCCGATGGCGGGGAGTCCAGAACCAGGGGTCACAGTCTAAGGATAAGGGGTAAGCCATTTAGGACTGAGATGAGGAGGAATTTCTTCACCTAGAGAATGGTGAACCTGTGGAATTTGCTACCACAGAAGGCAGTTGAGGCCAATTCATTAAATATATTCAAGAAGGAGTTAGATATATTTCTTAAGGCTAAAGTGATCAAGGGATATGGGGAGCAAGCAGGGACAGGGTACTGAATTTGGATGATCAGCCATGATCTCATTAAATGGCGGAGCAGGCTCGAGGGGCCAAATGGCCTACTCCTGCTCCTATCTTCTATGTTTCTATGTTTACACCTCTCCGCCTCTCTACCTCTCTTTCCTCCTTTAAGATGCTCCTTAAAACCCACCTCTTTGACCAAGCTTTTAGTCATCTGCCCTAATTTCTCCTTATGTGGCTCAGTGTCAAATTTTGTTTGATAAGGCTCTTTTGAAGTGACTTGGGGCGTTTTACTACGTTAAGGTGCTATATAAATACAAGTTGTTGTTGAATGGTTTGAAACGGGTGCAAAGCTGAGCCAACTGGCAGTGTGCTGTTTGCAACCAATTCTCCGTGGTCACGTCATTACTATAATTGCACATTGTTTCCGCTGCAAGTTTGGATGAGCGGAAAGAGTACATGAGCAGCGGGAGCAGAAAACTCAATCTAGATGGGTTTTAGGCGTAAACGTTCCACTGCACAGCTGCTCGTGTGCTCTGGGGCGCACATCAGAAAATTGTGCTACCCCAGCCCACAATTTTCTGTTTATTAACTTTAATGGGTGCAAAATTGTAGTCTGGAAGTGCACAGGAGTGAATTACAGGAGCGAACCAGGAGTAGTGCTCCAGGAATTGCACCCCTTAAAGTGGACTAGCATAATAAGGGGAACAAAAATCCTCACAGCCTTAGGAAAATGCATTTCAATTCATTGGCCACCTTTCCCAATGCTTAAAGGGGAGAACAGTAAGAAGGGACAGGCAAAAAAATAAAGGGAAAGGAAACCCAAGATTCAAGCAAATGAGTCTGCAGGGAAGTGACAGAACAGAGCAGCACCCGACACCCTGTTTGGGCACCGAACCTCGAGAGATATATTGGCCTTGGAGAGGGTACATCGCAGATTTATCAGAACGATACCGGGGCTTAAAGGTTTAAATTATGAGGAGAGGTTGCATAAACTTGGTTTGTATTCCCTTAAGTATAGAAGATTGAGGGGTGATCTAATCGAGGTGTTTAAAATGATTAAGGGATTTGATAGGGTAGATAGAGAGAAACTATTTCCTCTGGTGAGAGAATCCAGAACAAGAGGACAAATTCTTAAAATTAGAGCTAGGTCATCGGTGAAAATCAGGAAATATTTTTCACACAATGGGTAGTAGAAATATGGTACTCTCTCCCTCAAAAGGCTGTGGATGCTGAGTCAATTGAAATTTTCAAGACTGAGATCAATAGATTTTTGTTAGGTACGTGTATGAAGGGATATATGGCCTGCCTCTAAGTCAGAAGGTTGTGGGTTCCAAATCCCACTCCAGAAACCTGAGCACAAAAATCTAGGCTGATACTCCAGCGCTGCACTGTTGGTGGTGCTGTCTTTTAGATGAGATGTTAAGCTGAGGTCCTGTCTGCTCTCTCAGGCGGACATTTTCAAAGAAGAGTGGAAGAGTTATCCCCAGTGTCCTGGCTAATATTTATCCCTCAATCAACATCACTAAAAAAAAAATATCATTATCACATTGCTGTTTGTGGGAGCTGTGTGCAAACTGGCTGCCGTGTTTCCTAAATTACAACAGTGACTACACTTCAAAAGTGGCTTTGGGACGTCCTGCGATCGTGAAAGGCATATATAAATGCAAGTCTTTCTTTCTTTAGGAACCAAAGGCAGGTAAATAGAGTTGAGGAACAGACCAGCCAAGCATTGAATGGCGAAACAGGCTCAAGGGGCTGAATGGCCCACTCCTTTACCCATGTTTCTATGCTTACATAAAGTTCATATCATGCTCTTGCCACCGTGTTTGTGTGTCATTGCCTGGGAGTTCATTTTAAACTGTAAGATATATGCAAGTTATATATAACTGAACGCAGTACTCCAGATGGGGTCTGACCAAGGCTCTGTACAACTGAAGCATCACTTCCTCACTTTTGAATTCCAGCCCCTGTAAGGGGTTTTGTGGCGTGCTTGTATCGCAGACGGTGCTGGTGCGGGGTTAGGCCTTCGTTGCCTAATACTATTGCTTGCTCTGGTCTCCGGCCAGCCTTGTTGCAATAAGCACCTGTGAGTGGTTCGACCCACTCGCCCTTACGGTTCTAACACTGGACTTAGGTGCGAGAGCAGTAATGCAGAGAAAAACTCAAGTAGACCCGGTTGAATAGTACGAAATGGAAATCTTTATTGCATAGCGTCCAAAATCATGAAGTACATGTCATAGGCACAAATTAACGAGAGTACAAGTATACATACATTCATAAAGCTTGGTCTATGGTAATGAAGAACGCACGGCACATCGTAAAAAAAAGGGGAACACATTATACTTTATCCTTAATAAAACCACCCTCCCCTATCAATACCTACACTACATCTAGATTTGTAGGATCGGGAAACATGCTCACCACTCGTGATACTTCGGAGAATTTCAAAGTGAGGCACTCGGCTCGTTTCGCTGCAGCGCCTGACTGTCACGTGTTTGGAGGGGTCTCTGTACCCCACTTGTTTATCTTCGCTGCTGCGGCAAGCAGGCTGGGCTCCCCGTTGTCATGAAGAACTCGACAGCACTCGGGCCCGGCTGTAGAACTCAAAGAAAAATCTTCCTGTACCGACACCAGTTGTCGGTAGAATTCAAAGAAGAGTCTTTGACCGGTTCGTGCAATAACCTGTAGAGTTCAAGAAATGGGTCTTATATTTTCGGGCGCGGTCGGGGTTTACTGACCGCGGCGGCACGTGGATTCTTCTTCTTCTCTTATCATTTCGTCTTGTCTTGTTGGGCCTTCGGGTCCAAACACCGTTTACCGACTCTCGGGATGGTGCACCCGGTCACTTGCCTTCGTTGAGGCGGCGCGTTCCGAGTGAGCTCCACCCAACATTCGAATAACCGTCCAGTGCGGCTAAAGTCCAGAGTCAACAGAGTCCAGGGAAAACACAGAAGGCTGCTCGTCCAGCAGAGCGATACCCGAGGATCAGAATAGGAGAATAAAAGTTCAGCCTGAGTCAAGAGTCTGCAGAGATAAGAGACCGATGGACATTTGTTCACTATAGTTATAGTGCTGTGTTCCCTTATCTCCCGCCCAAATCTTAATGTTTGTCCTTTGTGAAATATTGGCGCTCAAAACTCCCAGCATGGGGCGATTCTTGTCTTTAACGGGTTTCGGTAGCACCTGAAACTAGCCAACTACTCGTTAATGTTTTCCTCATTGTTGAACCGGCTAGGAGCCTCCCTGGCTGGGTTTTGGGGGCCCCCGAATACTGGTTTAATCACCCGAGAATGGCTCTCTCATTGTAGAGCCGTGGGGGTATTTGTGTATTGATGTGTCTGGATGGGCCTTCGATTGCCCAGTACAATGGTCCTTACTTGTGCATGGAAAACGATTCCAGCATTCATATCTTTTGCTATTGTCACAAATGCAAACAGGTTGCATCCTGTCTTTATCAGTGCTTATCGAGTATGATCCCGTCTTATATTGAAATGTTTATTCGAACGCCATCTTGTCTGCCCACTGTAATTCTGGAAGCTTCTGCCACGATGTGCGGTGGCCATTTTACAGGCTTCTGTGTCCTTTATATCATGACAGCATTTCGTTTAAATAAACTGATCAAACGAATCTGCTTCTATCTTGTTATTTCGAATCGCGATAATTGCGGAACTTTACACCCCCTTGAGATAAAGGCCAACATTTCAGTCATCTTTTTGATGAAGTTTTGTACCTGTGCACTAGCTTTTAGTGATTTGTGCTCATCGACACCTAAATACGTTCGCTTCTCCACAGCTCCTAGTCTCGCACCATTAAGAAAATATTTCAATTTGTCTTTCTCAGATCCAAAGTAGATGACACAGGAAATACATGCTCTATGCAAAATGTTGATATAATTATAGACAGATGCTGGACACACATCTTCGATGATTTCAACAGATTATGAATTTAGTGTCATGGAGGGCTCTGTGCCACTGCCTCATCAGTTCTAAGTAGATGCTGCTTTTATTTAGGACCACCACATACAGTATGCTAATCAGACAGTCTTACTCCTGACTAAATGTGGCTTACAGAGTCTCCAGGTGAGGTGGCTATCTCTATAGCTGAGGCCAATCTGGATGATAGCCCTCACAATTCCACATGAAGTGCAGACTGCAAGCCATGCTTAATGTCAGCTAGATCGACATGGAGAGCTTTTTGTGTTCTAGACCTTATGCCATTCGTAGGCAATGTCAAAGCAGATTTTATTTTAAGCCCTGACTAACTACACAGTCGACTGAATTCAAGCTGACAACAAGGCATTGAGTCATTTATATCGCAAGGTTGCTTCTATCGACTTGCCCTGTAAAGTGGACATAACAATGTTGGCTGAAACCCAGCATATGGGTAATTTATTTTTAAAAAAGCTTTAAGGCTCAAAAGGAAATTTACATAGTCACCACTCATTAACCACCGAAAAGTGCCTTCACACCCAGAAAGTGGAGAATTCTCCGCACCCTGCCCCCCGCAGAGTGTCCTGGATCGCTGGGAGCAATTAAAAGGCAAGATTAAAATTATTTATATATAGAATATATAATAATGGATCTCTGGAGTGATTACAAGGCAAAAATCAAATTAAAGGGTTTGGATGAGAAAAATGAATACCTGGGAGCAAGTTACAAGACACTAACGCTATGAAGTTTGAATCATGTAGAAACTTGAGAATGAAGTTCAAGCGGATTAGAACTAATTCTCCATATCCTTGAGATTAAAATATAACTGTTAAATCAGTCACTTCTGTATAAAGTCATTTTATTTGTAACTCGCACCAAGTCTCGTTCACCCATCAGCCCTGTGCTCGCTGACCTACATTGGCTCCCGGTTAAGCAATGCCTCAATTTCAAAATTCTCATCCTCATTTTGAAATCCCTCCATGGCCTCGCCCCTCCCTATCTCTGTAATCTCCTCCAGCCCCACAACCACCACCCCCACCCCCCTCACCCCGAGATATCTGCACTCCTCTAACTCTGCCCTCTTGAGCATCCCTGATTGTAATCGCTCAACCATGTGGTGGTCCCCAGGGGTCGGTTCTAGGACCATTGCTTTTCTTGATATATATTAATGACTTGGATGTGGTGTACAGGGCACAATTTCTAAATTTGCAGATGACACAAAACTTGGAGGTATAGTGAACAGTGAGAGGATAGTGATAGACTTCAAGAGGATATAGACAGGCTGGTGAATTGGCCAGACACGTGGCAGATGAAATTTAACGTAGAAAAGTGTGAAGTGATACATTTTGGTAGAAAGAATGAGGAGAGGAAATATAAATTAAAGGGTACAATCCTAAAGGGGGTGCATAAATAGAGAGACCTAGGGGTATATGTGTACAAATCGTTGAAGGTGGCAGGGCAGGTTGAGAAAGCAGTTAAAAAAACTTATGGGATCCTGGGCTTCATGAATAGAGGTATAGAATACAAAAGCATGGAAATTATGATAAACCTGTATAAAACACTGGTTCAGCCTCAACTGGAGTATTGTGTCCAATTCTGGGCACCGCACTTTAGGAAGGATGTGAAGGCCTTAGAGAGGGTGCAGAAAAGATTTACGAGAATGATTCCAGGGATGAGGGACTTCAGTTACGTGGATAAACTCGAGAAGCTGAGTTGTTCACCTTAGAACAGAGAAGATTGAGAGGAGATTTGATAGAGGTGTTCAAAATCATGAAGGGTCTGGATAGAGTAGATCGAGAGAAACTGTTCCCATTGGCAGAAGGGGCGAGAACCAGAGGACACAGATTTAAGGTGATTGGCAAAAGAACCAAAGGCGACATAAGAAAAAAAAAAATTATGCAGCGAGTGGTTAGGATCTGGAATGCACTGCCTGAAAGGGTGATGGAGGCTGACTCAATCACGGCTTTCAAAAGGGAGTTGGATTAAGTACCTAGTACCTGAAAGAAAAAAAATTTGCAGGGCTACGGGGAAAGGGTGGGGGAGTGGGACTTGCTGAAGTGCTCTTGTAGAGAGCCGGCACGGGCTCGATGGGCCGAATGGCCTCCTTCCGTGCTGATTCTATAACCATTGGCGGCCGTGCCTTCAGCTGCCAAGGCCCTAAGCACTGGAATTCCCTGCCTAGACCTCTCTTACCTCCTTTAAAGCCACTCCTTAAAACCTACCTCTTTGACCAAGTTTTTGGTCACCTGCCCTAATTTCTCCTTAGGGGGCTGGGCGTCATATATTTTGTGATGCGCCTTGGGAGGTTTTACTACCTTAAAGGCGCTATATAAATACAAGTTGTTGTATATCTGTTGTTCCAGAGGCTTAATGTCACTACACGCCTCAAACTTCATACACAGACCACATGGTTACCCCAAAATAAACCTGGTAAATATGAAGTGAAGTGTGATAATTATTGATCTGTCTTTTGAGATGTTTTTCTCGACCATAAAAGCTCATGAAGATGCTGCCTGATTGCCAGCCCGCTGCTGCGCCTCCTCAGCTCTGACTGCAGGCCGCTCACTCCCTGCTTTTATATGGGCTATTTATAACTCCAGGCGGAAGCTGACGTCACCGCGCACGCCCGCAAGCCCGAAGACTACAGGTCCCAGAGGCCCCCGCGCGCACTGCGCCTGCGCACCTCGGTCGGCCCAAGGTCCCAGAATGTGAGGCACTGGTTTCGCCTGAAAAAGACGAGTGGCCATGTCTCCGCGAGGCGGCTCGGTGAACATTTGAGAGGAACGGTAGGCTCCGGCTTGCGATGCCGATGTCCGGGTGACTGGCGCGGGTTAGAGGCCGAGGGTCCTGTGGCTGGGTGTGGTCGGGACACAAAGTTTGGGTGGGGCGGAGGGCCCGGGACCAGGGGGTCTGTGGGGGAGCGGAGCACAGCCCCGCCCCGCGGGGAGGGAGCGCGGGCACCGGGCGGCCCACAGCCGTTAGCGGCGGGGGAGGGTGAGTGAGAGCAGGGGGGTGAGGGAGGGTGAGAGCGGGGGAGGGAGGGAGGGTGAGTGAGAGCGGGGTGGGAGGGTGAGTGAGAGCGGGGGAGGGAGGGAGGGTGAGTGAGAGCGGGGGG